>UZAN01053537.1:0-16429 GCA_900618425.1 Echinostoma caproni
GAACGGAGGGAGATGACTGGTGTAGGATCTTGTAAGCGTGTTTCGGAGACACAACATACATCTAAATGGAAGGTTTAAAGGGCTCTGGCTAAGGCGGCTTGTTTACCTATCTGATAGAATGTACGGACATTGAGTGTGGCTAAGTGGAAAGGAGATTTTGGTTTCAAAAATCTNTAGGTTTCCCAACCTCTATGCCAATCAGGAACCCGTACCGAAATCAACAATGGTAAAATACCTTGGCGTCACACTATCACACGACTTATCATGTTCACTGCATGTAAAAACACATTGTGCAGTTAGAAAGCTTTTATATCTCTCACTCCGATTGAGAATACTTTCTGCTCCCCACTCTTCACATTGAATATCTCCCGGTTATAGAGTGAATTATTCCGCAGGTATCTAGTTAGTCTACAACGCGTCCGAGACCAAGAACAAGGGTATGAATGCATCTCTCTGCTTGCTCAAATATGTAATCGTTTTAAAGTGCTCTGTAATCGGGCCTGCAAATACGTGTATCAATAATTTATTGAACATTTAATCAACCTGAAACTTTAAAGAAAGGAAGCAATATTGTCTGAGCAGTTGACTGCTTGTGTTTTTCTTTTATCACACACAAAGTAATTTACAGCAAAGGGCGTAAACCCCGTGTTCATTTACATACTGCAAGGGGAAAGTTATGAGAGGGAACAATCAAATGAGATCAAATCTAGCTTTGGAAGATTGTGGGATCATAAGCGCTTGGAAACACGGAGGTGAGAGGAGTGTTCCACAATTTGGCAGGTCTGGGACAAAAAACATTGGAAGATCGACATCTGGGGACAGAAACCTGATAAGGGTGACCACTTGACTGAAAATGAGATGGACAAGAAATGGTCAGTCGGAGGGGAACCACTGAAGCGAGTTCGGAAGAGCAGAAACGAAAACGGTACCGATAGAAAAAAGATAAGGAAGCAACTGTCTAGTGATCGAAAGATGATTTCGCTTGGAAGTTAAAGACGGTTCATCGGTCAGCCGGGTGGCCTTACATTGAACACGATCGAGGAGAGAAAGAGCGGAGTACGAAGTTCCACGTCATACGTGACTGCAGTATTCGAGCATCTGGCGTATTTGGGTTTTGTATACAGGGAGCAGGTGCTTGGGTGTAAAAACCCGAATTTGAGGGCCGCTCCAGAGGTAAGCGTGGAAGTGAAATGGTACCAACAGAGGTGTACATTTATGAATAAACCCACGGAGGAGAGAGAATTTGTGGAACGAAGGGACAGCGAGTCAAAAATCAACTGAGGAGAATTCGGGGTATGTTTGAGGGAGAGGAGAGAAGTGTTGGGAGCATTGCAACCCACATGTTTGGTAGAGCCCCATGCGGAGATGAGTCCGAGATCAGAGGCAAGAGAACTACTAATGACATTGCCAACGTGATCGATATTGGTAGTGATTTGACGGGTTGTGGAGTAAGGAACAGATCGATGGACAGTGGCATCATCAGCAAGGCAGTGAATGTGATTCGAGGTTTTGGATAAACGATTGGGGATCAATGAAAGAAAGACGGTGGGCGAAAGTATAAAACCTTCGGGCACACTGAAGTTCAACTGGAATGGTCCACATAGGACCACATCGACTCGGACGGAGATGGTTGAGGAAATCTTGGAACCACGCCACTGGAGACGGGTGAAATCCGAACGTGGGTAATTTCGACAGCGTACCTTTATGCGAAACGCCGTCGAAGGCCTCCGAACTGTCGAGCGAGACCATGTGAGTTTCGCCGTGGTTATCGAGCGCAGTTGACCAGGATTACGACGTGAGCGCCTCAGATCACCCGTAGATCGATGCGGGCGAAATCCATATTGACAATCGTTCAACAAAAAATCGCGTTCGAGAAACGTACCCAGTTGATCGGAGCTAATGATTTCAAACACTTTCGAAACTAAAGAAGTGAGGGTGACGGGTCGATAGATGATAAGGTCAGAAGGGTCAATACGTTTTGGGATTGGAAAAATCATGGCATTTTTCCATGGGATGGGGAAAGATTTATGATCGAATGAACAGCAGAAACGGCGGCTTAGAACATGGTCTAACTCCGGAGCACACATATTTAGGATGATAGGTGGAACACTGTCCGGATAGAGTGATTTACAAACATGCAACGCACAAAGAGTTTGGTAGACCTTTGTGGTTGTTATGTTAGGTAGAAAGGAGTGGCCGGATGCACAAGAGGAAAGTTGAACAGTCGAGTCGGCAGATAAGGTGGAGTTTGAGGGAAACCGGGAAGCGAAGACCTCTGCCTTTTGGTGGGGTTCACAAACAAGAGTACCAGAGGAATTGCAAATGGGATGTAAGTTGAAAGGGCAGAATTTACGTGAAACTGCTTTAGCGAAGGACCAGAATGTTCGTTTACTGGTGTCGGAAGAAGCTAAGAGCGCAGATTTGTGACACATGAAGCGTTCTGTAGCTCTTTGTATTGTGAGTGAGCATCTGTTTTTGACTTCCACGATGCGGTTGCGGGATGCTGGATTGGGTGAGTGGTGATAACGACGAAATGCTGAGTTTTTAAAACATACAACACGGTTACAAGCATGATCAAATCACTGAGGGTATCGTGGTTTACCAGGTTTGGAGATGTATGGAATATAAAGATGCATACATCAAAGAACAATCTCCGTGAAGTTCGAAAGAGAAGTGGAAACATCAGACTTTAACTATGCATGTGATCGTGCTGCACACATAAACCACTCAGTCTTCCGCGGCTAGTGCCGCTCGCCCACTCCCAACTTCCACCGCTTCGTGCAAACTTGAAAACCATCCAGTGGTGGCGCAGTGGTTTAGTCGCTGTCACAGGCATGCTATGGACCCTATGGTTCGAGTTTTGAGCCCCACCACCGCCACCCAACTTCGGTTGTATGTGGCTTTGCTGTCATCGGGTTTAATACCACACCTAACCTATCGGGGCCTTGTGTGGTTCGCCACTCCAAGTCCCGGGGATTAGGTTACCAGTTTCCATCACTGAACAACAGGTCCTCGTGACTATGGGGCTTTCACCGTCTGCTGTTCATCACACGAAAGTGTGTAATAAAAAAGACATGAAATAACACTGCTTCTAGGGGTAACACGCCAGAAATTAACGAACACCGTCCCAGGTGGCTGAATCTCAACGCCAAAAGGTGCGTCTGGAATTAGGTTATGAAATTTCGTGAGAGAAATGAGTAAGACAATGGTCCGATGAGCCTAATGGGGAAAGGGAAGTGATGTGTGAGAAATTAGAGGGAATGAATGCGAGAATGAGGTCAAGGGTGTGTGCGCGGTCACCACTACGATCAGAGATGCGTGTGGTGAGGATAAATCGTTGACAGTAAAAACCTCGGCTTCGTGTCCCATGAACGAAGTGTCTTAAGAGTGCCTCAGTCATATGAATCTTATGGGTGCATATTTTTCGACCGTCCGAGATACCGTTGTGACGATGTTGTGCCATTGACCGACATATATGTGTGAGATGACACACACACAAAGCGGGAGCTGGGGGATCCGAACTCTCTGTAAGAAGCACACGCCTCCAATGAAATCTCCAAATAATGATAATTGTTACGGCAAACTACAGCCAAGGTAATACTTTTTGGGGGCATTGACGACTCATCCAAACCTCATCACGTCAGCTATGATCGGGCTTGAACGAGGCTTTTATCATGTGCTTTAGACCGATGCACTTCTATTATTTCGTGAATCATTTTATAGCATCAGATGCTGAGCTTGGTCTGAAAGATGAGCAGTTCCAATCAATCAACGTTAAGTACCCCAAACCACCACTCACAATTGACTACGAGTTAAATGGGAATCACTAAGGCCCCGGTTCATAATAGCTGCACTGGTAACGGTCCATGCTGGCTGTATCAAATGTATCGATCAGTTTCATTAAACAATGACAACAACAAAGAAAATGGTCATAATGACCTCTTGGCTTTAATTGGGGAACAAAGGATGTTCGTGGCTGCAGGTCGACTAATACAGACCAAATTACATCAACTTCGGAAAAACAATGTAAAACGTAGAGTTCATCAGAACTGAATAATGCAAGTTTATAAAGGAAACAGTCAGAATGACCTTCTAGCTTTTCCAGCGCTAAACCTATTCACTAGAATGATTAGCTTTCGATCAATCTCCATGCAATAACTTCCTAGTACACCACGCATTCGATTTCATACCTTAGTCAGTCAACCGGCTGATTCACGTGAGTTATGTATGAATCGTTATTGACAATGTACTATTGTCCCAATGTAAAGTTGTCAGTCAGAGGCTGAGATTAGCGAAAACAACTATATTCGCTTGCGTGGTTTCTCACACAACGGTGTCAGGCTTCTGGTTGGTGTCAATAGACCAAAGCAGCGAGCATTCAGAATACGGAAAAATCCACATGCAAACTGTGGGACCACTAATTGTATCTCATCACTTTAAGAACGATGCAAACCCGTAGCGATACACTGCAGATTTCACATACCGGATGTGTACGTGTGAACAATTACTGACTGGGTGTGAAAGTAACCATGGTTTGTGAAAATCAGAACAGTGCTGAACAATAGGCAATCAGGCTGTTTGCTACTGAGACCTTTGAATGTTTGTGTTTATTTTTTTGCATCATGCAACAACCAACCAAGTGTCATCAATACACGCGGATGGCCAGACACAATTGGTGTGCATTATAAATATCATTACATTAGGTCACACAATATGCCAATTCATTTAATCACAACACACGTCCTAGGCGAACATATGTTTTCCTTACTTCACGAACAATGTCAGAACACGAGAGCAGTGACAGTGTCAGCAAGGTGAATCGTGGAAGGAATTGTGATCGACAGAACACAGCTCAAAAGTTCCCATGTCGAAGGCAAGTAGAAGCTTGTGTTACATCGTGTTTAATGGAAATGAAAAATACAGTGTAATTAACTACCCGGTGGTCAAGTGGGTTCGTTTGCTTGCGTTCTATCTGACATCTCGAGTTTGATCCCCGGTTGCGTCGATGAATTCGCACTGCTGATGAGACCATACAAGGCCAAAACAGATGTCTCGTGCTTCCCAGTTTTTCAGTTCACTAGCAATTTATACGACGAAGTTCAGTATGCAAACGAAATTAGGAATGTTAGGAAACCAGTTGAGTGATAAAAGGAATTGGAAACTATCGTGCAACAGTCAACAGCAAAAATATGTGCTCCTTTAAAATTTACAAGCCGCATTCCCTTGGTTAAAACAATTTAGAACGTTATGATCTTTCACTTGACTACGGTCAGGTCGGCATTGCAAATAGGCTGTAACATATGAGACGATTACATGAAACACGCATGTGAAATTCACCTGAAAACCTGATGGGTGAGTGACAATTTGAACGAAAAGCAGTTGTCTTGACAGGAGAACCATAGGTAATAATTTGGGGCATTGTTTAGAATCACACGAAACGAGCAATGTTGCAGCATAATTGAACTCAACAGATGCCCTGGTAACAAACACGTTTAGCAGACACCAGCCCACAATCTAAGGGGATTATGATTCCGAGACTACACATCGCCAGTATAGAGTAGTTTAGTCTAACCAAGCCCGGTTTTACTTTTGTATGACACTGCACACTGTCGTGTAAGCACAAACTGTAAGATTTTTATTGGAAGCCATCGTGCCTCATCAAATCAATGAACATGTATTTCGATTAGGAAAGCACAATCCTGTTTCTCTGTTGACTGCACATCACTAACAGTTGCGTTTGGCGAGATCACTGAGGTGTGTGGAAGGACAAATAGTGGAACTCAATGAATTGAACTGATGAACCGGTACTTTCTTTGTCCAGGCTTATTCACCGAAAGCGCGTGTGAAACATGCGTATGAAATCGATTTGATAATAGTAACAACAAAGATTCAGTGCGTACATGTGAATTGATCTGATAAGAAGGTACGAGCAAGCTGATATTTCCGGGCAGCATCGCCAATGGTAGGTTTGCCCATGAGTCCTGATCCGGCGCATCCTCCAAACGGGGAGCGCGACTATCAGAGCGATTTCAGCGGACGACGCGCTTGTTGTTTGCACACCTGTCATGCCCATCACAATGCAAGGACCCCTGTGGGCACCAGAATCATCCTACCTTGATCCAAGCAAGCCTTATCCCTAGAGGAAAGTGAATCAATGACGGTAATACAAGCGCAACCACTTGCCGAACACGTTAACCTTAATTCGGAAAAAGAGCAACTCCACATTTGTGCACGAGAGAGAGAGAGTAGTATTTCGACCAGTCTCATATTACATGTGGACAGCGAGAGCGTCCAGTTCTATTCAGTGCAGCAGACAAAAATGAAGCAGTGCGAAGAAGACAAAAAATGGCTACGGTCAGTTTGAGTTAAGAAAACAACAACACGATCTTTTTGACGAGGTACAGTACATATCACAACAGTAATTACTGTTTTTTTTCTGAAGGGGCGGGTGGAACCGATCGATAAGAACTCCATAAGTGGAACACCCAGCTGTGGGGATCGATGGGGAGTGCGAAGCATGCACCCACCGCTATGAAAGAGCGTGGAATGTACAGCAGAAGGGTCTAAAAAGAGATTGCTGGGTACATACATCATTGAATCATCACATAAATAATACAAGATTTGGAAAGAACGGTGATGATTCCAACAACGTGAATATGATCAAACCTTTACCATATCTCACATACATGCAAGACAGTGCGCGAGGGAAGGGCAGGTGCTGGAGGAACATGACAAAATATGCCAATGAGGCGGAATCAGTACACACGGAAAGATTAGATTGAAAATGCAACGGAAGACAGCATCCAGAACAGTTTGCATCAGGATCAGGCGAAATGCGAACCGTGGGAATGGGTAGACGGAAAAGGAAAACACAATTCACAAAATTACCTCATAGCAAAGAAGGCGAAAAAAGGTTGGACCATTTGCGCGTGTGAAGGTGGGTTTATTTGGTGCCAGAGATAGACCAGAGTCGACAGACAACAGTGAAATACAACGCCACATGAGAACAATCAGTGGAATTGGGATCGTTTCAAGTATTTCTGATAGAAGGCGGGAGGGGGATTATGTGAAGGAACACATTGTATTTGACCTTATTCTGCGCGTGATTTCTGTTCACGTTCCTGTTCATCGAATCCGACCATGTTCAGGGCGGCCGCGCCCAACTGAACCACACTGATCGTGAATTTGGCCAAAGCCACAGGAGCTGTGAGGCACGCCAAAACCAACCAGGGATTGAACCCGATGACTGGAATGGAGACAAAAATCGGAAATCAAACAAAAACATAGATAAAAGGCAGAATATGACAAGTACATATTGAACCAATCACCGAGGAAATTTGATCTGCCTATCCCAGCAGGATTAATACAGGGCGTATTATCGGATTAATTGGTCGTGTTAGAAGAAACAGAATGGTAGAAAGGGTAAATTCAACAGCTGTTTTAGCATGTGACATTGACGGTGTTCGGGAGGATCTACACAAAAGGCCAATCAGCTGACTCCTTCCGTTCTTGTTTGAATGTGCATCAATCTGCTAACAAGTGACATTCAATACTAGTCGTAAAGTACATTGCATGGCACATGTGCCATACTATGCTGTTATCGCACACGAACGCACGTTTTGAGTTCAGTTCAGTTTCTATACACATTAGCCCAAGTGGAATCTGGTTATTTTAATTTGTAGCTCACAGTTGGAAAGCAGGCTAAAATGGAAGAGCAAAAAGCAGATAATAAAGATAGTTTGACAACGAAAGTAAACAAATGTAGAATCGCCATTATTTTGGCGACATTCGGGAACCTCAAGGAAAAGTTGGATTCTGTTAATCTCACCTGGCCGACAAACTAAGGCTAGTAAATGTATTAGATCCGGTTACGGATTGACCATCAACCAATATTCTCTAAACAGTATTTCGCAGCACGAGCGTTGTGCAGCGTAGATATAACATACAGACCAGTAGAAAGGAGCACCCCCGCTCATTGTTAGACCGTAATTACCCAGTAAGAGAGTCAGCAAGTACGGGATAAACTTAAAAAAATGTCGCAGGATTTTTTCTTATTGGGTTCTGATGGTTGTGCGAATTCGGTGTTCTAATGCTTCCTCCAACCGTGACCAGAAAGAATGAAAGGTAGGAGCACAGCCAAATAGAGCTGAAAGAGAGTTTCAGATAGTACATGCTCTGACGATAAAAAACAACGCTGACACACCGAAAGATTGTTCTGGAACATTTATCTCAAGGCCTGTCCCCTGAGATAAGCAACTGTGGATAGTGGCTAGGAGAGTGCAACACAGATGGTTAAGAGGACATAATAGTTGGTATACAAAGATCAAAACTACTCGTATGCGGCCGCACTGTAACCCGATTAATCTATCGCATTTGAGGCTAATGATGCGTAGTAAGAACCGAATTGTAATTTCCTAAATCGCACATTTGTAACAGCACCTAACGAACAAACGGACTACGATGAGTAATTACCAAAGAAGCACTTTTACGTGTAACCCATATCAGTGTCAAACCCAGATCCGATTCCAAATCCTTTAGCACCTTTCAGTCTCGGTAGTAGAAATGCTGTGGGATCCATTACCTATATTGACTTCGACCTCCAGCTAACGGTAGCTGAACTAGCCGGCGGGGATAAATCCTGTTGAACTGGCAGATGGGGAAGACAATCGCAGTCTGGGCACAAATTAAAGGTTATTAGTTTGCACAAAATTTGATGACGGCTATTGCATTCCCGTCGGGCTTAGGGAGAGAATGTACACTGTGGTAGATACCAGCGTGAGAATCAACTGTGGGCAAAGAATTTCCAATGGTAGGAGGTGCAAAATTACTGACGAAAAATAGACAAATTACCTGCTTTCTATGGGAAACAACAAGGTGGACGAATGTTAATGACGAGTTCAAATATGATAAAAGCGGCTGTTACCGGTTTGTTGTGTTTTATTTTAACCCGATGGGCATTAATAATCTCATAGGATTACGTAGGTGACATTAGAAAACAGATCACACAGTTAGACACATCACCAATCATGGGTAAGAGTTTGTCATAGTCAACTGGCATTTGTCATTTGATTGGTTTGCCTAACTTACGGCATCAGGGTGACTGGACGGCGGACACACTCGGGACCGATTGGTCACGGGCCATGAAAATTGAAGTGATTGAAACAAACGCTTTTGGGCGCAGAGGTCAGGGGTTAAATTTCTTATCCCGATCGCTTCGGCTATAGCTGGGGTGCACAGTCGAACACCCTTGCACTTAGTGTGGAGGACACGATAAACAACTCTGAAAGCGACGTCCGGATTTACTTGATGTCTGGTGTCGACTAAATGGGCTAGGATGGAGCTGGTTATTGATCCGGTCTGTCCTAGTCTTAACCAGCGTGGGTGATGCTCTTTGATCCGAGTAGATAGCTGTCGTGCCGTTACGCCAAAAAAAAGATGCGCCACATACGCATCTGAAGGAGTATACAACCATTGATGAGATCAGTATCGACAGTTTATCCTTGTTTTGAATGTGGATCATTGGAACGCCACGAAACACGCACCGTTGAAGGCGTTCTCAATCTCCCTGTCCTTCTCATCGGGATTACAGCTAAACTTTGATTCGTCATTCAGAATTGCAGTGAGCTTGTCAATGTAATCGCATTTGTTTATCACCACTATTCCGCTTNTTTGTCTGGCCTGCTCAATATGACCTCCTGTTTATTCAATAATTCTTTCACAGCATTTAGGTGCTCTTTTCGGACTGCTCTTTGAAATCTAGGTTTAATCTTTTGGTAGGAATGACAGGCGTTTGCTACGGTTGACTTAAGTTCCTCCAGTGCTTCATTAAATTTTGGCATCAGCCCTTGCGTCTGAGAGTATAGTTTCAAAATACACCTCATAATCGAACCTGTCCCGTTTCCAGGTAGGGGTACAAAACTTCGGGCCCAATGACATTGCCTCAATCATGGTATCAGTCAAATGCAAATTAGATCGATTGTGCACATACCGAGCAGGACGGTTCGGGAAAACACATTGGGGAGACTTCGCGTCCATCCATTTTAGCAACATACCCTGTCTTTTCTTTGTTCGTGATTTCACAATTTGTTCAGAATAGTTCAGGAACGTGACCTTAAGAGTTTTATTTAAACAATCCACAAAATGATGACGCCGTGGAATATTCCGTTCGTATTCCAGTAATTTAGAACGCAAAGTATCACATCGGTTCAACACAAAACGACGTGATGTTTTACTATTAGGATAAATCCGGTTTCGACGAAGAGATTTCCAGTACAATTTTGGGTACTGATTTTGATGAATACAATCCAATAGGAACTGAAGAACGGTGTTCGTTTCAGCACGTCTATTGGGGAAATTAAGGAACTGATTTAGTCCCTTCACCACGTGTGGGTCCACTGACTGTTTCAATGCCTGAAAGATTCCCATCACCGAATTTGTTCTAAATGCTGGCACGCTATCTACCCGAACTACTGGAGCCAGTCAAACAACATATGGCCATACACAGTTTTAAAGATACGTTTGATTTCATACATCGGATAAAGGATGCTTATCTGGAAAAGATCCGGGCAATCACTCATATGGCCATGGTAACAGCAAAGTTTCGACTCTGTTCTAACTGATATGACACAACACCTAATGATTTGTTCATGCCATACCGGGTGATTCACTAGGCTGGAAACACGTTGCGCAAAAAAATTCAGCTGCCATTGATTTGCCCTTGTATTCAACTAAACCGTGTCAGATGGCAGTGGGTGATCACAGATCAATTCACACACTTCCTGAATCGTCCGTGTATCGGTGCGGAAAGCCAACCGCTCTGTTTCGACCTTTCGCTGTTCGTTAAAAACAACTCGCAGTTGCCAATAATTGCAAGACGGACCAAACGAACGACGACAAAACAGATTTGGTTTGACTAAACGCATCCAGTTTGAGTTTTCGGTAACCGTGCGAACAGATCAACCGTCTTAATCCGCTAAAATAAAAACCGGCAAGTTTACCTGTTGAAAAATGCACTATTTGCTACAAACCGGGCTGGTTCAGAGCGGAATGATCTCGTTTCCTCTTTCAAACCGTTGTTACGTAACTGCAACGCAAAACTGTTGACAATAAGTGAGGCGTTGCTAATCAGATTGCATAATCCCGTTCTGTGCGCCCAAAAGTTGGAGTGAATATAATCCGGAAGACTCCAGTGACTACAGAGAAGTTGAGTAATAATGTGAAATGTATACATAATCGCCCAACTCAGTTCAGAGTAGAAAAAATGTCACCGCTTTCCACATGTATGGTAGGTAGCTCGTTTACACAATGTTTCGTGGTAACACATAAGGGAAATACACTTCAAAGTGGCATCCGCAGTGCCACTGAACCTTTTCTCTTATTCGACATTCAGTACTAAGACAACCATGGGTAGGATATTTTACCGACCTAGACTAAATACCCCATGGAGCACCCAATACAAAGTTATCATCACTTGTGAGATCATGGATAACTGTAAATCATTCATATCCTCACCGGTCTCATTCTCTAAACTATAAATGATCGCACAGATGTAATCAGTATGTGAAAAGATGCGACGGGTTGAGCAATGATTCAATAAAGATAATAACCTATGCGATGAAGCTGAGTAGTGAAAGGAGAAACCGCAGATAACAGATTGTTCCCATTGGCATTGTGGATTGAATGTAATAATCAGCCAAGGAATGACAGAATAATATGATTTCTGTTACCTGGTGAATAGGTTCAAATTTGATCTTTTTATCATTGTTAAGTATCTTGTGAAGTGTGCATTTCAATGTCAGAAATACGTAAGCAATCGCATTTGAATCAAGGGAATCGGTTTTATTCGAGAGAAACTCGGCTTCTATGGAATTTACTTATTGGGTTATTGAGGGCTTAGACCGACTCGACTCATGCAATAAATCATGCTCACTCACATTCAGGTCCGGGCATGGTGACCGACTTATCGATCCATCTTGACGCGATTCGCTTCCTTACCCAACCGACCGACAGAGGCCAATTAACTCCGGGTTCGTTCATTCGTATCCATGACGCACACTCGATCAGCGATCAAGAACATAACGTGTGTGTGGGGGGGGGGTGAG
Source organism: Echinostoma caproni (assembly GCA_900618425.1). NCBI lineage: Eukaryota > Metazoa > Platyhelminthes > Trematoda > Plagiorchiida > Echinostomatidae > Echinostoma > Echinostoma caproni. The sequence continues at coordinate 12,102 of UZAN01053537.1, forward strand.
AACGGCCCACCTCACCCCAACGAAACATTCATCCTCGCTCATTAACTCACTCGAAATGTACTTTTGTTTGTTAACGGGGTAGTGAGTTCATTCGGACTGGATGGGGTTTAGACAGACCCGGCCCAATCGGTGACATTTGACGGCCGAACACCTATCACCTTGTGGGATTTCCAAAGGAGTGCGATTGGTTGGACTTAATTGAAGTTACGGCGGATTCACTTGAAGCTACGGTGGAATCACTTGAAGTTACAAGGGATTCAATTGAAGTTGGAAAGGTATAGACCAGCGAAGGGCTCAGAGCCAATCTTGTTCTAGCTTCACATGTGCTTCCACCTTGATGCGTCTGTGATAAGAACTATAATTGGACAAAAATCCTGGCGTGCTCATGATCAGAAAAATTTAAAATGTCCGACACACATGTTCATGGACATGGAGCAACATACAACGGTCAAATCAAGGCACGTGCGCTAGTTGCAATTAGATGAAAACGGTCCGCTTGAATCTGCTTCAGTTGTCGTTTCAGAGCGCTTGAAATCAATCATAAGCCCAGCAGTGGGTTCAACTGTGAACGACTTTGATGCACCATCATGCATGTTGACGTGCGTGATCTGAGTAACACCGAATGACGTGGACAAAGCACAATTCGTGTTTCAACTGAATTGTCAAGGTCAACTATAGACCACTGAAAACGAACTCATATAATGACCGGTACAGGGTGAAAGCGATTTGAGCAGTGAATAGCCGGCTCAAATCAGGCCTCATGTAGGTCGTCGATAGGTGTACAAGTTGGACTACGGAATGGTCCGTAACAACGATACAACATCAGTAGAACGTAAACCTATGATCACAGTTCCGTCATATGTAGCCTCGTTCTCTTTAGAGTGTGGAAATTCCCGTAGAAGATAAACATATTCTGAAAGAGGCAAAGTAAATCTTCTTTTATCATTTATTTATGAAATCCAAACAGTTATTCTTCTTTAGCGTGAAATAATTGCTGAAAATCCATGCTTATTTTGAAAAAAAGGTATCAACTGCTCATTAACACCCAATGAGGACGGAGATTCTTATACTTCTCTAGCGAAAGCTTTGAAGACATGTCGGATTTCCTTAATCTCAGTATGAGACTTACATTCCTATCTAAATACTCGTGTATCGTTAAGGTAAACTACAGCTGAAGAACTACTATTTGTGGTCGGTAGAACGGCGAAAGAAATGAACAGTTCAATTACAAGAAGGTAACCACAGAACCTACTACGAAGCACTTCGATCAAATGAATCACGTTGCAGCATTATACCGGGTGGTGGCCCGATAACAATTGCATTGGTGCAGACCCAAGGTGGTTATAGCAAGTTCATCGATCGGTATCAGTTGCTAATGCCAGCAAACAAAATGAATAACATTTGAAAACAGTCAAAATTAATATTTAGCTATGATTGGGGCTGAGCAAACTGGATGCTTGTAAATGGAATAGCGCTTAGCCAAAATAAAACAGATTTTATAACTACACAAAGTACATCAATTTAAGGGAATTAACGAAAAACTGGTGACTAAGAAGCTCGCCAGGAAAAGCTATGCCCGCCTAACAGGAGAAAAGACCAAATAACTCTTTCACCGTTCTGGACTATTTTAACCCACGGAATACCAAAACCGAACTAACGATTGCCGAAAACAAAGTAGGCATTGCCAAGACTAAATGATTGTATCACCCCCCTTCCTATTCACACTAGGACAAAGTTACTGCATACACTGGGTGCGAAATCAACTATTGGTTAGTTAAAGAGTAATGCGCTAAAATTGGGACTGCATCAAATTCTAAGATTCACTTTGGAAGCACCATGCTTATTTTTAGTTCACAAACGAATGGATGGCACTATATGAACATGCATGCTCTGATTGAGAAACGCTGGTAAGGATATACATATATATAGCAGTTTTGTAAACAACAGCGCTGATTGTTGTTTTTAGAGCTCGGGTAGTATAACGTATTGTTCAGTTGATCGCCGAGCTTGGCAGTTGTATTGCAAAAATTTCATCACCAATCCAGGTGACATTCTCATGCAGTAACTGGCTAGTCTTTTATGGTTTATAAGCTAATCCATTTCATTTATAACGCTATCCGGGTAGGGATTGTTCAAATTTGATCTTTTTGCCTTGGCCCCAAGAACGATCGCACAGGCGATTCGATCCCTCCACCTAAACAAAATATCACACGGCACTCAATGACCCATGAACCAAACGCTAGCATCCAACGGAAAACCGAGTTCGGGATATTTCACGTTGCTAGCTGATGCAGAGATACTTAACTCACGCTTTGACTTTCTTCGGAATAACTGTCTGTACATACAAATTTTAACGAGAGTAGTGGAGCTGATCGAGGTGAACTGATTCAACCAAACAAGTGCCACGTGAAGATAAAAGGAAAACAACTCACAGGTGGTATGTGAATAGAAATGATAGATATAAAGGGTGCAGTAGAACATTTCATTCCCCAGACACATCAGGAAGAGCACGATCCGGTTATGATAATAGAGTCTCAATATAGGACTCGCATTCATATCGATGGTTTTGTGACTTTGGCCACCACCTAGAATGGAGCTGGAATCGCTTAGGTGTTGAGTAAGGCACTACTTACCTGTGCATGTGAAGCCAATGACTCGAAATATCCACAATCATGCTCAGCTGGAATACGAACATCCAGGTGGGATAGAATACGATCAGACAGGCCAGCAAACACATAGTTGCGCATCGATCAACAAGCATGTCGAGCATAGCTCCGAATTTAGTGCCTAGAAATGGGATCAGATGAATAAGGGGAAGGTCGCGGGCAACGTTTACTTTGGTTTAAGATTCGAGCAGCATGACCGTCCAAAGCATCCAATAATCCCGATATGATATAGGCGATCGCGGCTGCCACACAATTTGTGCGCATACAATAACAGGAGCATAAGAGCAGGATGATACGTCCATAACCTGAGAACAGAAAATAAACGATAAAATACTCCGCACAATCCATCACCATTGCTTTAATGCATGCATACCGTGCATAGGATAGTATATTATATGTGAATGCACATCCATAATGAGATTAGCGAATTGATGCACGGTGAGAACGAAAATATTTCATGTAATTAGGGCTATAGCCGAAAACTTGCAAGTGAATATGTATATATTGTATAGCATNATTTGCCTGACAGTCTGAAGCAGCAATCTCATTGTGATGGTTCAACATTCTACGTTTCACGGGTCCGTCTTCTGATTTTCATTAAGTCTTTTTGTTCGTGTATTTGGCATTCTCCATGATTTACCGCATTGAGCAGGAAACTTGTGGTTGCAAACTCCGGGGTTAGGTTATCGGTACTCGTTTTTTATCCCGTAGGGGATAACAAAACAAACAGCAGAAATTCTCACAAGAACACCGCTGCTCTCCGTGTCACAAATCATGTTCTTCACAACTTCGTCTCTGAAGTTGCTGTTTATGCGTTTATCCATTATTGGGCTGCGTCCAATCTCTCTCTCTCTTTTAAACATCATCAACCAGTGAAAGTGCAATAAGTTTCAATTCCTTTCAATTATTGCTAGNGTACACGCTGCACTACTCTCCGAAAAACGCTTTGTTCGCTGCAAGGCCGAAAACTCAGTTTCGTCCATCACCGGTAGCTGAAAACTTTGGCCCCTTGCCAAAGCATTCTCCCGACATTTCTCCTCTCCCAAGTTCCCCTATATCTGTGATACTTCTAGTGATCTTTATGTCAACTACACGAGAAAGCTGAGGTATTAGCTTCCCAGTTTGTCGCCAAGTCCACCTTAAGCAAGTATCCTAATCCTCCACCTACTCCCTATTTCACTGGCAACCCTTTTCTTCCTCTTCTTACCATTGGGAAAATCCGCCAAACACTTCGCTCTCTAAACGCAAATGAACCACTCGGTCCGGACGGTAATCTATCCAACTGTTCTCAAACTTAACGCTCCTGAGCTGGCTCCCATTTCATGTCAACTTTTCAATCTTTCCCTCTAAATTCCGACTTTCCCAAAGCATTCGAAACGCGGCGTGATTTTTTCCATTCCTAAACTCGGCGATCTTTCTGACACCAACAAGAACCAACCTATTTGCGTCACATCTGTCCTTTCAAAAGTATTTAAAACCATCATCTCCGATCAAATACGCAAATTCCTTGAACGTGATTTTATTGGAGGAGTGTAATTCTTACAGAGAGTCCGGATCCCCCAGTTCCCGCTTTGTGTGTGGCATCTCACACATATATGTCGATCAATGGCACAACATCGTCACAACGGTATCTCGGACGGTCGAAAAATATGCACCCATAAG
>UZAN01053539.1:0-10971 GCA_900618425.1 Echinostoma caproni
ATTGGCCGTGGCCATCTCCTGTCCTGTGCAAACTGACTGACTGACTGACCTGACCTGAAGACCTCAACTGAGGCGCTCTGATTGAATTCATGTTTACTGGTATGTGTTATCGCGGTGGTTGGTGTTGAATTCCGTGGGGGCTGTATTTAGTGTTACAGTATTCATATCCATCTTCAAGGTTTGGTTTGCTTAACGGGGTGGCGTTGAGGCTGTCTTAGCGTACGTGGATATATCTATATAAATATATTTATTGGATAAATACACCATATATATTTCAAAAATATGTCCTTTATATTAGACGAAAGATATTATACAGTTTCGCAAATTGAATAATGATATCGTAGCTTTGCTGCACCTAAGCTACACTGTATGTTCTTGATACAAACCAATATGTATGCCCTGTAACTCGACAGGGGGCCCTGCCAGCAGCATCGTCCTTTTAAAGTCCCTTAGTTTCCTAACGCACCCTGATTGGGTGCCTAATAGGACCTGCTCATGTGGGACTCTAATGGGACGGCCTATTAGAGTCCTATTAAAGTTTTCCATTGGGACTTCAATGGACTCTAATGGGACTCTAACGGACTCCAATGGGACTGCAATAGGACTCTGGGGTATTAGATTAGTATCGTGATCAGACGATGATAATTAACTACTTATTTGTCACATCTGTTCCAAACGTTCCACGGAAATAATATAATAATATAATAATATAATAATAATATGTCTCTTTGTTGCCACCCCTGGTCAATGGACAGTGTCATCATCGTGACACCAAGACTTGTGCACAATAGCTACCGCATTGTCGTTAAAAAATTTGACAATTTCGAACTTCTACAAAACGAATGACTTTATAGGTGATTGTATTGGTTATATAAATCCAATTCCTAAGAGGAAGAGGATGTACCAAAACCGCGGTTTATTGTCTATATGCATCTAAAGTGTGTACAATGGTAATAACCACTGAGTGATCAGTACACATAAAATGACATCATTTTGCCGAGATGTTGGATTGTGATGTCTTAACAAGTGCAACACCGGATTTAGAGCAAAGAAATATATACAAGAAATATATACAAGTGCGACGATGGTAAAATGCCACTGCAGAAATCTGTACAATGTTCAAAAGGTGCGAAATAAATTTTGGTAATCGATGAGCTGTGCAACCCGCCCCGGTTTGTTGCTAAGTATGAAGAAAACCAAGAGGGGTCAAGCTACGACCTGGCACGAGGGTATTAAAACCCTGACCATGAGGTTGGTCACATAGGTCCCTTTAAGCTCCCTGGATGGGGACCTCGGGATGATGGTCACCGATGGTTAGAGACACTGACTGATATGCCTGTATGTCGTAAACAGTGGTGTTTATTCATCCTCTCAATTGTTTTGCAATCTTAGACCACCGAACGTCTCCATTTTCTGTTCGACTCTACTTTCAACTTTCCTGTCTTCTATTCTTCATCCAAATGGGGCAGCCAAAAGTCAGCAACCAAAAGCAGCGCACGAAAATGCATGGTTATTGGTTGTACGAACTGAACCCAACTGTAATCTGGGGAACGGTTACTCAGTTGCACTCCGTTTAATTAAAAAACACGGTTAAATGATACACCGGTATCATCCTGACATGCTTCCTTATGTAATCCACATTGATAATTCACAAAGGCGAAGAAAGATCTGGGATGCCAGCGTAGTTGGTGATCGAACGAGATTTCTTAGGCGTCCCAAGTACGATTCGAACGGAAATGCTACGAAATTGCTAATAGATCCGAATCCCTGAGCGTCCTCAGGTAAATGCGATAAACTATGAACATTATACACACATTCATAACACCATAGAGATCACGGACTTCTTTAAGAAGTCCATACCATTTAGAAAATATATAGGTTCTATAGTGATCTCACAAGACTTGTGAAAATGAAACATAAAAACAAGTTGATAAGTTAACAAAGTTAAAATACATTACATCCGACAGTTCATGTCTCACTAAAATGGGGTCCAAATATGACAGAAAGTTATGTCACCTTCCAACGTTCGAAGTTCGAAAAATCGTGGCATTTACGGGGAAAGTCAACAGGTAATTGACGACTAGGTCATCCAAAAACTACATTCATTGTGAAGAATGCAGAAGACGGTAAAACGAACAGAATGAAAAAGTGGACCAGTTCACCATAAACCAATTAAATGTTTCACAAATTCCAGACATGCACGATGCATGTAATCATAGGGAAATTGTGTCACCATGTTAATAGGCAACATCTCAAATGGAGAATTGCCTACATGGTGTTCTCCTTGCTTTCGCGTACGAAAAGAAAAGTACTTTCTGAGGGTTTACGGCTCGATGGGGTACGTCATTTGTCCACATATATGTACACAATACTTTACACCGTAATAGCCTGAATATGGTTTCAACTGTTTTACAAAGGCACGGGCAGGTGCGTCCCACACTGTGATATGCGGAACAACAGAAATAAGCCTGCCATCCTCACTAAGATCACCCGATTGCAGCAATGTCTTCCCATCCGATATGATTTCTTTGAGAGAAGTGTGTACATTCCTCGGCTTAAGGTAACCACAAAATAAGCTTACGAGAAACACTTAAGCGTTTGGACCAACAAGGCGGTGTAGAATCAGCCAACATTGCATTCGGAAGCTACGAAACAATGAAATGCTGTCGATGTTCACTTGCAAACGTAATTCCCTCAGATTTGTCGAATCAAACATATATATATATATGTATATATAAGAGTTTTCTGTTAGCTTTCTTTCGTGGCTCCACATATCCGATGGGCAAAAGTTACGTGTTTACGTGTAAGGTTGTACAAAAGGTACCTGCGATGGCTACCAGACACTATCAGTCGTCCCCACACTCTTTGTTTTCTGATCTAGGCTTTTTGCAGTCTGAACCTCCATCAGGAGGGATTTACGTTGCCCTTGAGGTTTTTGAGCGGAGCATGTCTATTTATGAGTTCTTGTGAGCTGGACTTCACTAGTTCCCAGCTCGCTTCTAATTCCGCGTTGGGATTTGGATGCCAAACCATGTCAGCAGCACCCACTATAAGCTACCGTTGTGATGCCGTTATTTCGTGCCACCTTTTGGGGCGCGGTCAAGATTCGGAGAGGCGTTGTAATGTGGATGAGGACCCGATCGCTCTTATCCAACGGAGTTGCTATTTCTCTGTTCTCTCTCCTTTTGTTATAACTTAGTCCAGCTTTGTGGGTGTATGACCAGCGCGCCATCGTGTATCCCCAGCAGTTCACTCCTCAGCTTTTACAACCATTAACTATGCACTTTCGTGCTGCAGTTTTGGTTGCTTTCTCATATTTTTCCGAATTGAATGAAGGATTAAAGGGGAGATTGGAATAATAAAATCAGTGTCAGTGGAGAAATTGAACCCATGAAGGCTAAGGTTGCAAAGCTAATGAGTTGGTGCACGAGCGCCACTGTTTGCAACACTCAGTTATGCCACTCAGTGTCCCTAACCATTGATTACACTGATCCTGATGTCCCCATCCAGGAAATCTAACGCGGCATATGTGAACCAGTCTTCAGATCAAGGTTTTCTTATATTCATAGCAGGTCTTAATTTGATAATCTTATATGTTTTTGCACCCAACACCTACCTCGGCAAAATCACACGCTGTCGCAGTCTCTTTGTCGGCATGCGCTGCACGTGCCCGAACCAACACAGTTTATGGATGTTGATCACTCGATTTGGTAGGCGACCGAAAATACTTAAAACTCTGCGACTAACTTCAGTATTGCTTGTCCGACTTCCCCACCAATGTTTCGTAGACGGCGGTAGACAGCGGTGTTGAATCACCGACAATCGATCTATACCCCTTCTTCGTGATGGCCAAGTTTCTGCACCGTATAGCAAAACGGGCCGAACTGCTGCAGCATTAATCGGACTCTTCACAAACCGCCAGATGTTGCGAAGAAGTTGGCAAATGCCAATTGAGACTTCTGTAAGCGTGTCGACGCTTCATCCGTGATTAGTCCGCCAGGTGAGATGTCATCCAGATAGCAAAATTTGCATACTTCCTATATTATTTCTCCAATAAGTGTAAGGTTGCGAGAGCAAAATTTTGTGTAAAACTCATACTAAGCACAGACACACTAGACTCAAACTATAGAGAAACGCTTGCAACTTACCTGGATCTTCACTCGTCTACAAACTCCACATCAAACAGTTTGCCATCTGTGAGCAAATCAATGCCGCGGAGTTGATTCCAGAATCAGATCTATAACAAAGTTAAATAGAAAGAGCTAGTGCTGAACTCGGGCCTAAAAGTGTCGTACGCTCATTTTTGCATGCTATACGCTTTTGCGTATGCGATGTGTAGTGGGGTTCTTCTCCTCGTGTTTGGTGTATCCCTAGGGGCGACTAATTGCTCGGGATTTACTCCCAAGCACTTCTTGTTTTGGGGGCGTTTTTTATCCTGTTGGTTACACTTATTGGTTTCCACCGTTGTCGGCTTTTTCAACCTTTTTCGTTACGTTTGGTTCCCGTTCCCTGGGCTTCCTCAACAGAGTAGCTCTACGTGGCTGCTTCTGTGCGTCAGGGCTTGTGTACGCCATAGCCTTTTCTTTACGTGAATGTGTTTAGGGCCTCGTGCCTGATCTTTAGTTTTAGAACAGCCACAATTGCATGGAAAAGAATTTGGAGGATTACGTAATCTGTAATTCATATTGGCGCATAGCCGAAGTAGATACGTAACTATCTGAACTTCCCGAGCCTACAACGGAATACCATTCACGGTAACGTTTGTAATTTTGTTAAACAAACAGTCAAAAGTGAGGGTGGTGATCACCATAGATAGTACAAATTCTGTCTTGTGGTTCCTGGAAAATCCTGATCGAAAAACTCGTTTGAAGTGATATTTGTTGCCATAGTTTCCATAGACAGCATCTTTAGAAGGACAGCTGAGGCATGAATGATGATCGAGACCACAGAAGTAGCCTTTCTCTTTCGCAACCGGAAAGGTCACTGGTATCGTAGTCTTTGGTCGTAATCGGTGATGGAGTATCTGGAGATTGATTTAAAGTAGAGGCCGAGACTGGGTAAAGAGAACGGGACTTAATAAAAGCATTGGATTTCTGCTACGCAATTTCCAGTAACAGCGTTACGTCTAGGGAGTTTGTCAAGTCTAAAGTGTTGTGTTCTAGCAGATACTGGCGTTCACTCCTCTATAATCTACGAAAGCTTCATTGTGGTCGAGGTGGGTGTCATAGGCTGTGGCAGATCACCCTTCCCTTGTACCTCTCGAAATGCTCCTATACGACCTAGCTCCTCAAACAGTCTCTGATGCGGATGCCCCACTCTTCGCATTTTCTTGGAATAGGTGTTTCCCCTCCAAAGTGAGTGAACAAAACTCCAATATTCGGGTCGGTGAACCCATGTCAGTTCACCTAGGGTAGTTGGCTAAAACCCTGATTCTAAAACAACTAAGAAGCGGCATAAAAACCACACTTACCCACACCTTGGTTTTGGCAGTTGTTAGCCGCTGGATTGGGCGTCGAGGTGTATTAGTCACCTTGGACGTTTGACCCCATCCGAGGGACGAATAATTCAATGATATGGACATCGGCCTCCAGTGGACTGAGGTTTTTGCACACCGCCCCGCTGCTTTGGGGGTCAGGCTTCAGCGAGTCAAAAGCTCCGGTTGTGAATTCGTCAAGAAAATTCATCTGCTCTGGCCCGGGCAATCTGGTGGTATTCCACTCACTAATCATGGAACATTTTTCATGTAGATTGTTGTACTATGAGCTGTTTGAAACAATCTGGTTTCAGACGTGTGTGTAGTACACATTCAAACTGCTTGATAGCGGGACGCTTATAAAATCATACTGTGTTGCAATACTTTGATTTTGTTTGACCGTTATACACTGGAAGCTGCAATCTTTAAACCTCTGGAAAAGCTGGTGGACACTGTGCCCCAATTGTCTGTTTTATTATACGTTGTGTACCTTTTGCAAGCACTGAGGTTTCTCTTTGAAGGAGGAATATGTTTACATACAGTAAAGGGACGTTCCATAATTCAAGGATAAAACGAAGTTCACTGCTTTCCTTCTCTTTGTTTATGAGTAAACGTGCAAGAGGGGATAAAGGTGAATTTCGGTAAACGTTCATACGTGATGACGGTTTTCGGAATTTGGGGTATGTGGAGGGATCGGAACGACAACTTTTCAGTTTTGCGTGCAATGAGAGATTATTGTCTGTGAGATTCGTCTTGCAAATTCAATACACTTGTGATACCCTGAAAGTGTTACAATTCAGTTTTTGACAGAAAGAGAAGACGTGCCGCTATTGCAGCGTAAGATTTCAAAATCTTGTTTGGGTTAGCCGGGGAAAATAACTGAAGAACAATAAAGTAAGATGGTAAAACGCACTGATATACAAAGGTGGAAGTAACTGACTGGGAAGCACGAAACTGTTTAGGTTTTGGAATTTGTTTAGAAGTAGCCAAAAGGTGACGCGCAAATGTTTCTTTTCGTGATTTGACGTAGATTTTCTGCAAGGTTGTAAAAGCGGCGTTATAAGAAGGCCAGCCAACTAGATAGTCATAAAAGTAAGGCGAAATGCACTTGTTGAAAAGGTTCCGTTTGTGTTTCAATCTGCATCGAACATCGGGCCGCGGATAGTCCTTCATAGTAAAAATTGTTTGCTGAATAAATTGTAATGAATACCTACATAATCAATCGATTACGGCTGGGCAGAAGACCGGTAGTCTAGAGTTCACGCTTTGTTTGCAGACAATTTGATAAGGAGCTAAACAGAGGAAAACACGTACACAATTGAAAACGGACTGCAAAATGATACAAAATAGATGAAAACGGTTTAACATGACAATCTGGTGCGACAAAAGACTATTACACGTGACAAATAACTGTCCTGATCAGCGAAACATTTAACTTCCGTGAGACGAGGAATTTTCTGTAGAAACATTTCTCATGTCACGACGACTTACCTCAGTGTTACTTATTCGATTACTTCATCCTATCAGCATCAATCCCATCACTACGAGACTGCACCTTGACTTGGAGTGTAGCTTGCTTGCCTCCATGATCCTGCGAGCTATACAGGTGACTTCTCACAGCCGCAGATCCGATCATACCTGAAAGGCCAATAGGTTGAGGCCAGACGAAGGGCAGTCTCACGGAGCCAGCTGTTTGGGCACCTCCTGGCTTCCTTCGACTATTCACTTCTGGACAGGTCACTCCAGCAAAAAACACGATAAGGGGTAGTTTACCGGTCAAAAAGCCCGCTAGATGGACGTAGGAGCGGGGTACCTGTGGTTTCCTCTCGACGGTGGGAGAAGTTTTCGCACTTGATTGGACAGCTAACGCCTACCCAAGCTGGGCAACCCCCAACCAATAAGGTACTATCCCGTCTAAGTTCCGCTTGTCTCACTGGGTGCATGAAACTGAGGGCCTATCCCGAACAGCGGACCATCGACCAATGCATCAGCGAACAACCAACTTAACCGAACTTCAAAGGTCTTGCGTGACAGGTCTTGAACAGCTCTCACACGAGTGCTTCGATCACGCTCCCACGTTGAATGTACGCCCCACTGCCTTGTGGGTCAGACTTTCGAGTCAAAGGCTCCGATTAAGGTTCCCAAAGAAAATCCCCTTCGTTGGTGTAGACTACCGCGAAGTATGCCTTGTCCCGGTCTTAGGTACCCATTTGAAAAACCATCTTTCCCATCTGTTTACTTCTTCCTTTCACTCCGAAACTTTAGGAGATGCATGCAGTTTTCACTGCCCATGACATGTCACTCAGCGTTCAACTAATGAGATCAACCACTCCGACGCTATCCAAATTTTGAAACCAAAATCCCCTATTCACTTAGCTGCATTTAACATCTGCGTACTGTATCAGATCGGTCAACCAGCTACCTTATCTAGAATCCTTGAAACCTTCCATTTAGACGTTTGCTGTGTCTCCGATACACACATAAAAGACCCTAATTTAATCATCTCCCTCAGTTCTCCAGATCCAGCCTCATCCTTGCACTTCACTCTCCGTTTGTCAGGCTATTCGGCTTCCGAAGCTCGCGGTATTGCTGGTGTTGCAATTGCGCCAAGTGTCAAGTCCGAGCGTTCACTTCTCGACTGGGTCCCGGTTAACAGCCGACTTTGCGCTGTACGTCTGGGTGGTTCAGTGCGGAGCAACAGCTACAGAATGAAGCGTCGATGCTTGTTCGTCGGATCCACCTATGCACCAACTGCTTGCAGTTCACCAGAAATAAAGGATGAATTCTACAAGGACCTCTCTCAGCTACTTCAACGAGCTCAGTCAGCCGACATCGTGATAATCGCTGGAGACTTCAATGCTCAGGTGAGACCCCTGGACAAATCAGAAAGGCTACTTGGTGGTTCATATACAATCTCAGCTAACCGGACTGACAACGGAGAATGCCTACTTCAACTTTACGCTGACCACAGACTGTTTCTGTCGAGCACGAATATCTCGCACAAGAAACGACACCGCGTTACATGGAGACCGCCAACCGCTTCGCTGCGCTGAACTCAAATCGACCACATTGCCATCAGCTACCGCTGGCGACGATCCACTGTAAACTGCCGCTCCTACTGGTCAACGCCCGTGGACATAGACCATGCTCTGCCAGATTCCCTCTACGTATAGCAAATAGAAAAGCCACTGTAAACGGATGCCCACAAGACGGTGTCAGCAATGGTTACAAATCGGCTTTCGAAGTGGATCTGATCACCTTCCGGTTCAACCACCAGTCGACGGACGCAGTGGATACTGAAAGGCAATCAAGGAAGCCACCCAAATGTCAATCAAAACATCGGCGGATTCCGGCGCACGATCGAAGCAGAAACGATGGATCTCCTCGACAAATACTGAAAGTAGATACCAGTTCTCAATCTTAAATGGAGGTTGCCTGGGAAATCAGTTACCTCAAAAGGTATAAGGCATCCAGCCCATATAGGCTGTCTCCATCGGTTTTAAGGAAAGAGCGCAAAACTTGAGTTTGGAGTTGATCAAACTCCTGAGGACGGTGTAGGAGAGGGAACAGGTTTCAAAGAAATGTTGTGAGTTGGTCAGTACACCAGTTTACAGTAGAGGCGATCGATTCTCTTGTGAAAAAAGAAACAGAAATTAGTTTAACCAAGATCGTCTCTAGACTTCTCGCTGATATTGTACCCCGTCGATTGTCTGTCGCACGTGATCGGTGTACGCGTGAGAACCGGGCTGGTTTCAGACCTGGTCGAGGTTGTATCGACCACATTTTCACTTTTCGTCCAATTTTAGAACACAGACAATCCTTTCCTAAAATCGCCATTTCTATCTTGCTCGATCTGAAAGCGGCTTTCGACTCAGTCGACCGCTCTAAACTCTGGCATTGTCTCGTTTGGAAGAGTGTACCCGAAAGGTTTGAACCATAAACTACCTTCAAAATTGTCTATCAGTTGTACGATGGAATTTGAGCAAAAAAGCCTTCCAGTTCTTGAGCTGAGCTCTCCTTTGTGCACGGTCAGAGAGGGAACGGGCAAGATTTTGTTTACGTTTCTGTCTTCTTAGTGGATTCAGCCCCGTGGCAGACAGTGACTTTTATTGCATTGTATTGTATTGTCATGACTTGTGCAGGCAACTATGCCTACATTTCAGTTGAAACTTTTTCACCTGTACTGTGGTATAAAAAAAATTAAAATTCATATACAAAAATCATGAAATCTAAACAGAAGTTTATGTGGATAGGTTTAAATTATTCCTTTTCGGATCTTAATCTTGCTAGTTAAAGCCAGATAGGGTACCGTTGAATTGCCATAAATGTTTATGCGGGAGGGTGGGCGGCCAGCCGGAAGTAGTGAGCCTCATCTCTAACCTTAGCTCATTTATTTTTCCATGCACTCAAGAAATGGTTTTGTTTACGGACCATACACAATCTACTGAGTATCTGCCGACCATGTCTGAGCAGTGACCGCGAGAAGTGGTGGGTAGGGAAGTGTAGAGAGATAGTGAAGGCTGCGGCTATTGGTAATAGTCGCAATCGTTTTCGTTTAATTAGGAGCACAGGACCAAGGAAAGCAGGCGTAAGTGAGGTAATTAAAGAATCTGACGGCACACTGATTCAAATTCAGGAACGTCGTCTTGAACGTTGGGCAGAACAGTTTAAGGTACAGTTCAGCTGGTCCCCTGCGACGCAAGACCTCCCCCCAACCTGTTCAACTGTGCAAATATTGCTAGTTGATATCAGTCCTCCATCTGAAATGGAGGTTACCCGGGAAATAAGTTACCTCAAACGGCATAAGGCTTCCGGCCCCGACGGGCTGTCCCCAACCGTTTTTAAGGATGGAGGCTCAGCCTTGGTTTTAGAGTAAACAAAACTCCTGGGCTCAGTGTGGGAGAGGGAAGAGATTGCAACTGAATGGTGTGAATCGGTGATCATACCGATTTACAAGAAAGGTGACAGATCCTCCTGTGAAAACCACGGAGGAATTAGTTTATTCAAAATTGTATCTAAACTTCTCGCTGGTATCATACTCCGTCGATTGTCTGCCGCACGTTAGCGGTGTACGCGTGAGAACCAGGCCAGTTTCAGACCTGGTCGAGGCTGTATTGACCACATCTTCACACTTCGTCAAATTCTAGAATATAGACACTCCTTTCGGAGACCCACTGTTTTTATTTTCCTCCATCTGAGAGCGGCTTTCGACTCAGTTGACCGCTCTAAACTCTGGCGCTGCCTTTCCATGGAGGGACTGTCCGAGAAGTTAATTTCAATATTACAATCCCTCTACAATAGTAGCCGAAGCCGAGTTCGAGCTTACGGCACTTTTTCACCCGAGTTCACCACGGAAAGTGGTGTTCGAGAGGGTTGCTTTCTCTCTCCTTTTCTATTTAACTTTGTCATCGATTTAATTCTTGAAACAGCCCTATCATCGTGCAGGGATAGCAGTATCGATTTACTTCCAGGTGGCAGACTGTCTGATCTAAAGTATG
>UZAN01053540.1:4339-16424 GCA_900618425.1 Echinostoma caproni
GACACTCTGCTCGTTAACCTTTCAGGCATGATATGATCTACGGCTGTGAAAAGGCTGTGAAAAGTAACTCGCAGGGTCATTCCTCTACAACATTACCCCAGTGAACTTCTACAAAAGTTCTCTTTGATCCTACCATCAATCTTTCATGCCTTTCTCATACTGTTTATCCAAATGGTCAGCCGAAAGACAGCAAACCAAAACCGGCGCACGAAATTGCGTGCATGGTTAATGGCTGTACAAACTGAAACTGAAACTGTGACATGCTCGTTCACATTGCGCTAGAAATTGATTACAGCAAACACAATATCCCACAATATTGATTTTTTCCCTTCAAGTTATCACCAGTAAATTGACAACAGCTCTGTGTCTAAGGGAGGCAATCAGGCAGCGGGGACGAATTCGATTGTGTCAGCACATCAACATCACCACCGCGTTTAAGTACATTCTTATTTTATTTGTGATGATATGATATGATATATGATATTTGTTTGGAGGATTCAGAACTTGTGAAACTGAGAATTGCTTTTCCCATCCGCTGACCCAATCAACTTTACAAATATAAGTTCCTGTAGACATTAGAAAAAAACAAACTGAAACAAACTGTTCACGGTCACCTATCAAGTGATCATGACCCCAAAAGCGCATCCGAAGAAGTTGAGCGGTTTCTCAGTCCGGTATTTTCAAGTGGGTTAAATATCTTGCATATTTTTGCTCGAACGAGGTCGTTCGATATTCAGTTGTTGTTGTTGTTGTCGTCGTCGTTCCGAGTTTCATCGATCGCTCGCATTCACATGGACAAGGCGAAATAAAAACGGAGCCGTATACAGACAACCAATGATGAACCACACACATACACACACACACACAAAGAAGCACATCTATCACAAACAGTGATGACCATCAGAGTTATAGACGACGCATATAGCTAACCTGCATTTGGGGATTGTTTACGAACGGACCTCATTGTTGCCTACGCGTAGGAGACAGAAATGGATAGAAAATGTCTCAGGGTCTTCAGTCAAATTTTTTCCGTTCTTTTTGAGGAGAGCAAATCTAAAACTCAGTAAACGTGTGTGCGTGTGTGCTTCCACTGATAGGCGGATACCTATCATTCCAGATCAGTACAGGTTGTAAACTTTATTCCCCTCTCTCTCGCAGGTTACACGGTAAGTAAGAGGTCAAAGCGGAAGACCGACAAACAGGGATAATCTGCGTTCAAAATACATCAGCCCCCAGTCAGTTATGACCCGTTTTATCCATGGAATTAGCTCTTTCACCTGTGTGCTTCTGCTTGAATTGAATAGTACGTGGGGTGAAAGAAGAGGGCTCATATTTCCATGACCTTGATCAGTTTAAACGCGTTTTAGGAAGGAACAAAAAACATGCTATTATTCGTTTGGACTTACTACCAGTTCGATCATGATGATGGTTGAGCCGATGAAGAAGAAAAATAGATAAATGCAGGTAAACACGAAAACTAACTTCGTTTTCTGAGTAATTTTGTGGTAAACAGAACGATAAATTCACTTAAATTGATGTTGATTGGGATGTTGTCATCTTTGGTTAAAAACAATCGGTGGGGTGCGGATGTGTTTGTCGTGGACACGAATTATCGCCTTGTCAAACCCCTTCCAGGTTGCTTACTCGTGAACAAGGAAATTTTGTCAATAAACAATGGTTATCAGGAATCGGAGACTTGAAAAAACTGCCCGGCAGTTTCAACACAATGACTTGTGTTCTGCCATATGGAATGTATATCATCATGTGAGATCAATTACGTGCCTAAACATGTTTTACTACTTCTCCTCTCGAACTGCTCCAATTATAAGCTGGTATTGTCTCTCAAACTTCATTTTTATCTGGATGGGAAGCGAGATTGTTTTCGCGAGCTCCATTCAATGAGATTTTTATGGTGTACTCGATGAAGTAAAATTTATCTTCGGTGGGCCTAATCCGAACACTGGTCATTTACAGATACTGATTAAACTCAACCAAAACCGTGACTTCCGTTACATTTGTTCCACCNCATTTGTTCCCCCCAACGCGTAGTGCTTCAAGCCACATTTATGGGATTGTATATGATATGGCCCGACATAAGACGCAACGTATATGTGATTACATCTACTCATGTCTTTGCTACCATTGATCCAATGCCAATAGATTGTCCGATTTCTTTATTTTCACGACAGTTATTGGTGCATGACTTCTGAAATAACTAATTCTCACCAAATATACCTCGTTAGGATTTATTTTAAAAAATAACTCGGGATTAATGCAGGTGCATACAAGTACTTTCATTTTGTCAATGTTCTTTTTGTCATTCCTCGTTTTTTTTGCTCAGAGTCCACTAAGTTGACTGCCCGACAGCATTTGCTGACGATGGTGGCCCGGTGGTAGCATCATCAAATTATCGCCCAAGCGGACGTGTGTTCGAATCCCACCACCGCCACCTAAATTTCCTCAGTATGTGTGTGTTAGATGGCAGCCCTTTGATTGGCTGCTTCCCTCTTCCTGAAAATTGTGTCATTGTATATTAAATAAAAGGGAGTAAAAGTGACGAAGGAAGAAAAAAGAAACTTTTCCCCTATAACATACCACATCCTAACCAATGACAACGACTGCCGAAGAAGCTGTCTTATCCCTGTTTATAACACAGGGAAAAGGTTTCCATTACATTGAAATCCTAAGTACTGGGTGGTAATTGAACGAGTTTGACGTTGGACTTGACCCCCCCCCAGAAATTGCATACACATGAAAATAATATTTAATGAGATCTAACTAAACGTTTTCTACTACAAATCTCAAGCGAGAAGGTATACTAACCTTCATCCGTGAGAGATATGACTTTCACGACTGCATTGTGAGTGACAGTTATCAAAATCCTCCTTTATCAGTGCAAGAAAGTTTGTAGTATCTAAATTGTCATGTGCAAGAGACCAACAAAACTGGGCCGTAACTTTAAAATCATTACAATTTTGTAGCGAGGCTCAAGGTGGCGCAAACTTAAACGGTGATAGAAGGAAACTAAGAACAGAGAAGTGGAAGATGAAGTTCGGAATAAGAACGCACTGCACCCAAGGCTATCGAAATACACTTGTATGTATGATATTGGAAACAGAAACGGATTTCCGCAAAGAGAGTCATGTTGCACGAGTTTGTTCAACAGCTGACCAAACACTAGCGGAAGATGGAATGTGTTAAGCCCAAGTCTGAAACAGATGTTTTGTGAAAAAAATGCTTTGTGTCAAACTCACAAAGATTTCATGAGGACGATCAAAGAACTAGTAGTATTTGTAATGATACTGTTTGTTACCCCATTGTGGTTCTGAGTGATGTGAAACCGCAATCTGGAAATCAGTATGAAATTTACTTACAATGTCAATGCGCTAATTCGTTTAAAAAAGTGACCTTTTAACCCGGTATTCTATTGTATTGTATTGCAATAACTTCTGAAAGCATGAAGCCCGTATTTCAGTAAAAAATGTACAGTTTGGAGCAAGGGAGAAAATGAAAATAACAATGAAAAAAAGAGATTTATGTTCTAAAACTGGTAACAAATTCTGTGAAAACCTGTGTTTTGGTAACCAGAATACGTGCTAATAAGGGTACTGTTGAGTTACGGTAAATGTTTATTCGAGAGGGAACACAACGATATTGTAATCTAGTTGAGGGATGGGAACAACAGGAAGTTAGGTCAGCGTGTAGCGGATGTGTAGAGTTCATGAGAATCTTATGCGCAAACTTTTCACATGCACTCAAATGACGTTGCATAGATTAGTTACTAACTGCTTTAGTGGGACTGAAGAGACACGGCTAATGATGGTCAATCCACGTTGAATCAAATTAAAATCTTTCTTAAGGAGGTTAGGAAAAATAACAGATGAACAATCAAGTAAAACAAGGAAAACACACTGATACACAGAATTAGAACTGATTGACTGTGCAGTACGAAACTGACAAAGTTTACGGATATGAAAAGAAAGTTATCGAAGCTTACGGACGATGCGTTGAATGTGAGAGATCCAGTGAAGATTAGTATCAATAAAAACGACCAAGTATTTACTGCAGTTTACCCGGGATACTGGTTCGGAAACAATCGATACCGGTTCAGATGGGAAAGATGAGCGTGAAAGTGTAAAGAGACATTCGAAACATTTGGAGGGATTAAGATATAGGCCCGAGGTGGTGGAAAACCGTTGTACGTTATCCAAGTTGTCAGAAAATTGTGACAGACCAGAAGAGTCAGATATGGCCTGACACAAGACCACATCATCAGCAAACTTGAAGAGATAAGTAGGGGAAACAAGCAGACAAGTTACTTGTATACGTAAAAAATAAGTATGGGGAAAGAACTGCACCTTGGAGTACTACAGAGCTGTTCAACAACGGTTTCTATTCGTTTCGACCTAACCTGGTACACTGAGTTCCTCTTAATAAAATTCACGAACACAAAAAAATCAAAGTTGATTACAGATTGTTTTCTGGATTGTCGTATGGGCACAGACAACCCATAGTCCATGATGAAGATGACCGAGGCAGAAAATGGGTTGGTAATACACAAATAGTTTCATCCGGATGTATCTGTCGCGGACACGAATTACCGTCCTGACGAGTGAGACTTCCTGAAAGTTGTTATTTTCATGAACGCCATAGTTTGTGTGTTATGTGGACTGCTCTTTCAAACCACATTGCACACAATCCTTAATTCATCCGTTGAATAGTAGCATATACGGAACACACAATAATTAATTTTCTCTTTTGTTTGAGCTCTTTAACATTCGGAATTTGAGCTCCAGACCGCTCATCGTCTCGGTCACTCTCCCTCGCGCTAGCATACTTACTCGAGGAAATCCGTGAACAACTGTGGCGAAGGGCAAACACCGATCGATATGTCAGGATGATCTGATAGATTGAAAACAACAGTTGCTGAAAATAACCAGTAAACAGACTAACGCAGTCAGCTCTGGGTGGATTGGAAGTCCATTTTACGAGACCAAGTTCTTATTTATATAACTTCTGCTTAGTCTTTATTCAGCACGCATAAATATGTCAGGAATACGGTCACAAATAGCTCAGCTGATGACAGCAAACAAACAATAACTACAACGAGACGGGACTGTGGAGGACTGGGCTGAGATAGTAGAACGAGAATAACTAATGGTCGCAGGAATGGAAAAACATCACCTAGTTGATGTATCACTTATGTATAAAACTGGAATAGTTGTTAATCTGTGTTTTCAGATTCCCATACATATTGCCTTTGAGAACCATCTGACACTTCTGCCTGTTGCCCGAACAGACTGGGTTAGTTTAAATGTCTATGAAAAAGATCAATTAGCCGATGATTAGCTGCTGCTGCTGCTACCACTAGTTGTTACATTTCCAGGCAATGGAGAGAGTAGTTTGTGTTGTTAGATTGCTTCAAATTGTTCGGACTTGGAGTATCAACCAGAGCAAACCGGAAGAAGAACAAAGCAAGCAAGCACACAACCAACCAATCGACCGAGGCTGATCTCAATGGCTGTTGGTCTGTTGTTGGAATGATGCATGCATTCACACATTTATCCCCGTATCAAACTCACTCAAAAATATCGTTTCAGTGTGGCTGGAATCTGTTGTATCATTTGTTAGTTGGGATCCAACCAGGATCGGAGGAGACGGACATAGAACACATGTGAAAACTAACTGTTACCCGGGCCGGGCCGGATCCGGGTGGGGCTGGGCTGGGGGGGGGGTGGACGAAGTAGGCCAATCCAAATGACCGTAGCGAGAGCAGTTATTGACGGTTCGATTTGTATAGGTATTTTTATTTGTATTTGTATAACTTTTACAAACTAATATATGCTTAGATTTCCAGTGAAAAAATGTACACTGGCCATCAAACCGGAAAATAAATAGAAGTATAAACAAATCCAACAGGGTGTTATGTAATGGGGTGTCTCCTAATTTTAATTCATTCAAGTAAATATTGACCTAATACATTTATAACTCATCTCTTTTTGGTCCAGCTTCGAGCTAGATATGGTACAGGGGAGTTTTTATAAATGTTTATTCGAGAGGAAAAATACCGATAAGAGGAACGAGTGATCAAGTGGGAGCGACAAGAAGATAAGTCAAAATGAAAAAGATAGGAAAGGTCATTTAGAATCTTATTGGCAAAGGTCACACAAGACTTCATATGACCATTAACAAGTTATGTAATTATTGACTCGGCAGAAATTAAAGATGCACAGCTTATTATTATCAATCCACGACGGATAGTTTGTCTTTTTACAATAGACCAAGAAATACTACAGTGGAGCAGTGAAGTGCACTAGGGAGGACGCATTGTCTAACAAATGAGAACAAAACCTATTGGGGAGTGCGAGATTGTCTGAGCTTTCGGAGAGGCTCCGAAGTTTTCCCATAAAGTTCTGAATGCGTGTCGACCATCGAATACCATTACCGACACTAATACCCAGATATTTGGCTGAGGTCACTCAAGACAAAAGGTTACAATTAAGGGTTACAGAGTCCGACGGGAATGTGGAGCCGGAAGCGCTAAAAATGTACCACGCTCAAATGATTCTGAACTAGAAATTGCACTCACTCTGATCTACGTACGCATCGAGAAAACTTTGAACGGATTTGGGTGGCCGATTCAGCCGTGACTTACCACACCCCACCAAAGGGCATCCGCGTACGATTTGATTTTGTCGTTCACTTCACGTTCGAGCAGGTAGACTAAAAACGAGCTGGATATGAGACCAAGGAAGCCGATATACACAGTGGTAAACAGTTCCTGTCAATGAAACGAAGAAAAACAAAAATGGAAACAACATAGAAAATTGGTTATCAGGTCATCAGGCAAATTGAACTTGTTCTGTCTCTCAAAATCAATCATCACCAGGAAGTATCCGAAAATACACAAGAATGCGGGCTTTTTTTGACTCAGTCTAACTAGTTAAATTGGGCTTTTCTAACCTGGTCGAAACACAGGGATTAAGAAAAGAGATTACATTTGTATTATTTTCATGCACAATTAACTTCTGGGTATCCTATTTAGGCAGATTTTGATTTTTGAGAACATTGGCTTGTTTTAGCTAGACCAAACATAAAATAAATAAATAAGGCGTTAGTGACAACGATCAGACCTCTTGGAAGGCATTTCGCAAGTCGTTTAACCGGTTAATCTCACGTTACAAACAATTATAAGGCAATGAGATGACTACTTCGTGTAGAACTCTACTATAATGTAGCGCGGATCAGGAGCGTTTCGGCTATCAAACGTCCCTTGTGACTTCTGAATATGCGGGTTTTTGCTGTCAACCACATGTTCTCCGAACACTGCGTGACCAGCGATTGCGGAATTGTGTTAAACTCGATTCCAACCTGCATGGAATGCAGTCATTCTCTTTCCAGGCTTCTGGGTGTCTGGCCGGCATTGGATTATAGGACAGTCTAGATTTCACTTTATTTATAGAACACTGTAATGTAAAATGTGTGCCTATAATAAATCTTTCGGCAGAGTAAAACGTCAGACGTCAAACCAACATAGCAGGTGATCCGACAGAGGAGGAACATCCAAAGGCACACTATGAGGGGCCACAAATATACATATAGAAGCGGAAATCTCTCATACCGCGAGCATGGACAAACAACGTTCACGTTGACATACCTGCGCACTTTGTTCTTGTATATGAATTCGGGGACCACCTAACTGTGCATTTTTTCAGTCATTGAAAACTATTTACTCTTGCATTGATGCTGTAAGTACCAGTTATGATATGTTATATGCTGTCAAGTTTGAATCCGGGCAAACTGGGAATCAATGCCCAAATTTAGGTCAGGAAACTGCCGAAAGAAGGAGCGCAGTTTTGCCTGTTTTTAATCGCACTCTTATCTGACTACCTCTCTCTCTCTCTCTATGCGTACCATTCGACTTGTCACGACTCATATTCAACCATTCTTGGTGTAAGGCCGATTGACCTGCGGGTTGTTTTCTCTTGAAACAACCGAATTATGACACCATCCGCACAATCACCATCCGCCTACAATCCCTCCCCCACGCCCTTTTTGGCACGACCCATACACTTCTCTCGCCCAATCTAATTGAACGCATTTGTTCACAAGTAGCTGCTAAGTCCTTTCAATTCCCCCTCTACGGGATGGCAGTTGCTCGATCAGGTAATCGGCCTGATTTGAGCAGTGAATACCAGTAAATTTACGACGACGACTACATCTTCCGACCTAAGTCGTAAGTTATCCAACATCACTGGAAGAAGAAACGTCGCCTAAGCACTGGAAACTGTTCCATATTCCATGTTCCCATGTGTCGTGACCCTGAACATTCACGCTGTTTAATCCGTAATGGGGAATCACCGATAGTAGCCATGGTGCGACACGTCGCGGCCGCATCGGAAATTTCCCGCGGCGACCTTGGTTCCCTCGCCTAACTGAATGCTCCCATATAACCTGACCAACATACGCTGTCCTTTCTGACCTAGCATAATGACCGAATCACGTTCGTTTGTGCCTTTATGGATAAGCACACACGATAAAGTTAGGAAAATAAGCTTGCACGATATACTACTTGTCTTTTGATAGTATTATACGAAATTTCCAGAAATCGTTTTCACGAAAAAAATCATGTGAACAGATAAAGTGATTGCTATTGATATAGTTTCTCAGGGGTTAATATAAAAAGAAATTATGAATAGGTATTGCATCAGAGTACTTGATGTTTTGAGACAATAAATAGTGCGCGCGAAAAACCTTTCAATTCAATGCGTTTTTGAAATGAGATAATGGACGTTAAGCAATAAAGCGTGAATATGAAAAGATGCTGAGAATTCGTCTACAAATGAGCAGTGGAGTCAACTAATATCTGATCGGAAATTGAAACAAAAATATAACCCAGTTTTTATTCCTGCTATGACATGCGGTTTCTCGATTATTTGACTTCAAAAAGCCCGATTGAATTTACCCAGCTATACATTTCATCCACATTCTTCTGTTGCTTACACGTGTAAAGCGCTCTTCTACTCACACAAGTCTGCGCACTGCTAAAGTTAACCACTAGTGCTCTCCGACGCTGAGACCAGCCATGTCGGCTCGTCTAAAAGGAACTTCGCAATTAAGACCAAAACAGCCGTGACTCAATCTGTGCAGTATTGTCACGTGCAATGGGGAAATAGAATTCGGCAGGCAGCCATTTACCCATCTTAGTGGACAAGGCGCAAGAGTTTGGAATAAACCGAAAGCTGCACCAGTTATCTATGAAGCTGCACGTCTTGATTGATTTTTTTTATTGGTTTTCACTTTGCTTAGGGGTTCTGTGCTTTTTAATCGAGCAGGCATCGTTTGGAATGAGGGAATTGTGATTTAATGCACCACTGCCACGACATACACGACAGATATTGATCAAACTGGAGCAACACATCCTGACTTCTATCAAATTTCTTTCACCTCAACGTTTAGTGTTTCCAGCTTCATTCAGGGGACTGAATGTGACATTAGCTCACATCAGACAAAACATATCTGTGGTAATACTCATCTATGTTTTTGATTTGATTAGTCATGTGCGATTAAAATGAAACACTCCTCTATTTTGACGACAGTTGCTCGTACATCAGTTGTAAAATAAGAAAACCTCTGTGAACACATCATTAGAATTTATTTCCATGCATTCCTCATTAGCATAATACAGGTACTTTCATTCTATCTATGTTCTATTTGCCCCTCTTGATTTTGTGCACTAGACGCAGTCGTGTTTGTATAGAGTTGATCATGATGATAGCCTTGACCAGTTTTCTGTAATACATGCCACCTCAATATGCACAGTCTCCATGCGCTCCTCCCCTGCATTGAAGGTCAGGCAACCCCAAAAGTTATATCAGACTGTGCTCGTAAATCCCTCATCCATCTGCAAAAAAAAACATCTGGTAAACATGATAAGGCAATCAACGATACCGTGTTCGCCAAGTGTACTCACCTGCCTATGGGCCCATACCACGGAGGCGAGGAGTTTCCAGGACCCTCCACGGCGATCCATTCGAATCATCCTAAGTATTTGAAAAAACCGTAGACCACGAAGGGGACTGGCAGCAAATCGTTGGCTATCCGTGCCCAAGGAGAGAACCACAATGCTGGCGATAATGACAGTGGCATCTGTTAGCCGAAGTGGTCGGAATAAAAAGACAAGTTTCGATACAAGACGATTATGAACATGCATGAAACCACGATCCGAATTCATCTACTGATTATTGTACGCGGAATCTGGTAGGCAAATTAGAAAAAAAAAAGCTATGCCGTTCGACATATCACGACAACAAAAAAATCTGGTTTGCTGTTTGGGGACCTCGTACAATAAGGTAAGCTGTCCTCTATTGTAGAATGTTTTGTATTCTCTAACGTTCTGTTTGGTATTGTATTTGTGCTTGCATGGATAGGGGTCCGCTATTCAGTCAATCATCGCAGATCACCTCATCGAAAGAAGAGAAAAATTATTCGAGTGGAACAGTTAACCTACAAGGTTAGTAAAGACTTCGGAACATTCTAGCGAGGTAGGGAATGGCAGAATTTCGGTAGAGGTTATTGTGAGAGATGGTGATAAAAAATCTGTCAAACGCGTGGACAAACGCGTAACGGGGCCAGTGTACAGCTCGCCACGTAAAGGGTAAGTGGGGTCAGATAGGGTTTTCTGTGCAAATTTTTCACATGAGGTCAAGTGTAGTTCATATAGGTCTTTTAGTTAGATTAGCAGCGGGCGTAAATTCATACCAGTGATAATTGACAAGGCGCCGAAAAGAACTTGGAACTCTGTCCTAAGTAATCCAGTAAAAGCCACTGGAGACCAATAAATAAGAAAAGGAAAACTAGATAAACAAAAAGCGAACTGAATTCTTACGGTTTTTTCATCAATGGTAACTCCTAAATGCTTCACTCTAGTTAGAAAACTTGTGTTTCTGACCGAGAGGTCACAGGGATAAACGGATAAAGAGAGAGAGGGGCCTTTGAATTTGGCCGTGCCTTGTTATCGTCGAATATTATTTTCGTAAAGTTACAGTGAAGGAACGCGTTAACATCACTTTTGAATCAACTCGCTATATTCTCAAAGTCAAATGTTGTCCTACAACGCCATATTTTTGAAATCCGCGCAGTTTATCGCGCAGAAACATCAGTTTCTAAGTTTTGCCCATTCTGTGAGAAATCGATTCAAACGACTGCAACAAGCTGTTCAAGGACACCATAAAAAACACCGTGCTGGCTGGCGTGTGGCGCTTAGGCGTCGTTCTGTTGATAATTTGACCGTTCCATCTATTATCTCAAGTAACGTTCGTTCGCTCACGGGAAAACTCGATGATGTCAAGAGCATGATATACCAGAAATAATGCAAGAATGTAGGGGCAATTCTACTCCAGGAAAGCTGGTTACATCCTGACATTGAGGACAACGTTGTGCATCTTGATGGATTTGGCATACTCCGAACCGATCGTAATGCGAGCTTCTTTCACAGAGGTGGTGGAGTGGTCACTTTCATCAACAGAAAATGGTGTAAAAACGCTCTTAAATGTTTTCAATTCAATACTCCCGAGATAAATTGTATTTTTGTTTATTGTAAGCCCCGATTTATTAGTCAGTTTCATCATATTACATTAGCGAACATTTACATCGCTCCCGACGCGCCTGCCTCTGATATTCGTCTGTTTGTCGACTCCTTCTCTTCACATTTGTAACCGGTTTAGATCAGTCTTTATGCATTGCTGCTAGCGATTTTAATCGTTTTAATATCTCTTTCCTCACAACTTTAGACTTGACGAATCTTGTAAATTTTCCTACCCGGTTTGATGTCCAACTCGACGGGATTTTTGTAAATAGCCCCGAAATCTTTTTCATTGAGAAGCGGGCTCCCATAGACAGCTCCGCTCATTGCTCTTTTTTTTGCCCCCTAAGATTTACGGTGAATATTTTCATCACCATATGAACCGTTCCACATCGAGAACCATTCGAAGGAGAAGTCGTACTCCTGAAAACTTATCCAAACTTAGAAATATAGTTTCATCTACCGACTTTAATGTCTTTTCCAATGCAGACAACTCTTCCA
>UZAN01053541.1:0-15580 GCA_900618425.1 Echinostoma caproni
GAACACCGCTGTCTACGCAGCATTGCACGAATCTGGTGGGGTAGCCGGATTAGCAATGCTGAGGTTAGGGACAGAGTTTTGGGTAAATACAGTCGCCCACTGGAGCAAGTTATCGACCTCCATAGATTACGTTGGTTGGGACATGTGCTACGCATGTCACCATGTAGGTTACCACGGCGAGCGATGTTTGCCGAAGAAGGTACAGAGTGGAAAAAAGCCAAGGGTGGTCAACTTAAGACCTGGCACGAGGGTATGAAAACCCTAACCAGGAAACTGGGTCACATAGGTCCTGTTAGGCTNTAACCGATGGTTAGAGACAGCGATATGACTGGGTGTCGTAAACAGTGGCGTTCGTGCATCTCCTCAATTTCTTCCCAACCTTAATCCACTGAACTTCTCCATTTTCCTTTCGAATCCACTTTCAACTTTCCTTTCTTCTCCTATTCTTCATCCCCATGGGCAGCCAAAAGACAGCAACTAAAACCGGCGCACGAAAGTGCATGGTTAATGGTTGTTCAAACTGAAACTGAAACTGTTACAGTTCTCCAGATCCTAGCGTCGTCCGCAAATAGCAGTGTATTAGGCCCAAGGACATGTGGCAGGTTGTTTATAAATGCAAGAAAGAGACGAGACCCCAGTACGGATCCTTGGGGAACCCCTCGGGTAGCTTTGATAGGCTCTCATAATGAATCACCCAAACGAACTGACATGGTCCTTTGTCGGAGAAACTCCTTGATCCAGTCCAGAACCAAACCTCTTTCCCCGTAGTTGTAGAGTTTTCGCAGTAGAACTTGGTGGTTTACTCGATCAAATGCTTTGGAGAAGTACAAATAAATTATATCCAATGGCTGGCCTGCATCGACGGATTTTGTCCACTCGTCTCGTGCAATAATTAGATTTGTGGGGCACGAACCCTTGTGCCGAAATCCTTGACGAGTTGGAAACAAAACCTCATGCTACTCCAGATACTCCATCGACATTTTTGCCACAATAGCTTCCATGGCTTCCGACAATTTCGGAAGAAGTGTAACAGGGATGTGGTTGGCGGGATCACTGCGGGAGGCCCCCTTTGTAAATGGGGGAACTATCCCTTCCTTCCATGACCGCGGAAATACTGCCTTGTTGACCCGCTTCATTCTATAACTGTCTACGTTAACCAGCCTTCGAATTTCGTCCGTAGGTATGAAAGAATAGCTGTTTCACTGTACAACAAAATCCCAAGTTTAACATTTCCCGCTTCTTTTATGACATTTTATCTAACAGGCTGATGATGAATTTCGTGTTGTCAATACCACTCGGTTGAAACTAACTGCCAGGTGAGTTCTTTTACTGAATTCCATGCTTTTGACAACACTATTGGTGTGTGTATGTGCCTTTGAAAAAGATGCTAGCGGTACTAGCTAGATTTAACTTGAATATTTCGGAACCGACATGAGATGATACTATTTATATANTAACCTAATTGCGGCTGCAGAGGAGAGCGATCTGGAGATCAAACAGTTGCTGCGGATTAAGATAATCACTTCCCTAAATACGTGTGTTAGTGTGAATCGTTTTTGCGATCGGTTGCTACATCCTTGCTATTTATCTAATTGAAACTGCCCAAATAGCACACTCCAATTGATATCCTCAGGTTATATGACTGAACGTTATGAACAGTGGCATTCAGTTCTCATCTTTTCATAATTGAACTTTTTCCTATCCTGAGTTCTGATTAACAAATTCTTTGACTATATACCCTCCCACTTAGATTCGAAACTACCATTTCATATAGTCAGGTGTAAATTGAAGTTCTTTTTGTCTCGGTTACTTGTACAGGTTCGAGCAATGGGCGACGTATGAGTTAATTATCCAAGTGAAACACATCAAAGAAATGCGTGAAGTGATGAATACTTTTGTACCTCTGATAACCTCTCCGTCTGAACAAAGACAGGAGCAACAACAACAAAAACAGCAGCAGCAGCTTGAAAAACAGCAGACAGAAACGCAACAACAACCCAAGACCCAAGTCAAAATGAGTAACGAAAGTGAATCAGTCCCTCAATCTTGCATGCTGCTTGAACATACGTTTTCCAATCCCACAAACGGTGGCACTGTGGCTTGTTTTCTTGAGTTGATGATGTTTGAGCAGGTAAGTACTTAATACTCGTTATACATCCCGTGTCTCCCATTGTTTCCTTAATGATTGAAGTAGTCCAGTGGCTTGCGGTACTGACCCTATGAATACCGGTACCGTAGACCATATCGAATTAAAAACCGCTGTTGCCTTTCAACAAAACAGCACATTTATTAATTTTTGATTTCGTATTTCACTGTAGTTTTCCATTGTTAATCTTATCCTACTGCATTAGATTATTTACAGACTCCCGGAATCATTGATTTCGTGTCCTGTGTCACACACACACACACACACACCTCACGGTTGTGTTAAGGTATTAATGAGGAATTTTTTCACATGCCGATTCCGAGTACGTGTCACCTCAAAGTGCACACTTGCACCTGACCTACTTCGCTATGATCCTCCTTAGTTTCGTCTTGGACTTTTTGAGGTTAAATGAGCCCTATCTGCAACAATGAGTCACCATTGATCCTACCACTCTTATAATGGCATTGCTAGCAGTAGTATATGTTCATAATATATGGATGATCTCTTAATACCAATCCTACTTCTGTTGAGAAAATTTCTAACACGGCTTTCTCTCGTAGAAAATGCGTGCTTTCACGGCTAACTGAGTTACCAGTGCTCTGAATGGTGTCACCCAATAGTTTTTGTTTCTATCTAACCTATCAGTCCTAAAATCCTTATTATCACTAGCACATCGTGTCATAGCTATAACGAATTGTGACTTCGGTTTGCAGTACTCAGCTAAGTAAATACTTTACAGCAATTGTGTTTTTCGGGGGTAGAACTGACGAAGGCAAACCCCATCTGTTTATCCCACCGCATAGAAAAAGCATCAGATTTTGATTTTACTGACCAGTGGGTGCAACCGCTTTTCGTCGAACTGGTTATTTGGAGAGTACGGTTCATAATGATTATACAGTTAGATGCGACATCGATATAATAAACATTCGGCTTTTTGGATGACACACCTGTAATTTCGAGGCGCTTAAGTTATCATCGGTGTGCTTTGAGCCCTAGGGCCCGTGGTTCGAACTACTCCACCACCACCTACCTTTGACAGCTTCGCTGTCGTTCGGCTGAATGCCACGCTCACTCTAGAGGGCCCTATGTGATTCGCCACTTCAAGTATCTGGTCTTACGTTGCCGCTTGCCATGATTGACCAACAGGTCTTTGTGACCGTGGATTTGACTCTGGTTACTGTTCATTACACGAGACTGTTTACAAAAGATAACTGTGCATTGCAAGGCAGTATTTTTCTGAAGCATAGTAACTGGTGACCTTTCAGCCGCTCCTTTGGCAGTTGGTTGAGGATGCAATCCATGATTCCACACAACCCTTTTAGTCTGAGTTTTCCTCTATATCCGTTACATCAAACATTAGACGTCATCTACCCACCTTGGGAGTATTACCGTTCGAATGCCGTACGGCCAATCATTTTAGGTCTCGGCCACTCAGAGTGACGGAGTCGGCGCATCAAACGGTTTGTTGAGGTACGACTATCGCGGGGTGTTTCAGGCTTTTGGAGCCACATGTGAAGCGCTCAAAGAGATACGACTGCCCACCAACCGCTAGTTTTTTCTCCCATGTGTTGATTCTGTTACAGCATTATTGAAGTGTAACCAAAGGGAAACTGCTGAACGCTAAACACAGATGTTATTGTGCATACACCTGTTCTGGTTACTTTGAAAGACGGCGGTTTTCCTGTTTCACTGGAACCATTGAGCTTAATTCAGTGAACTTAATAAATGAGTAGACGAGGACATAAGAATCACAGACCAGATGTTTATCGTCAATTCTAGTGAGCAGCTGATCGCTTTGGGTTTAAACCATCCTAACAACACATCTCGTGTATCGCATAACTATTTAACGACGCACTGATTCCCGCCCGATTCATGGCATCCTGTTTCTTAGAACCCGCGTACTACTCTGATTTAACCCCCAATTCCCCGATTTCTGTTCAGCGTAGATCAGTTCTGTCCATCCGTACTTTACTTTTTGATCAGTTCTCTCACCAATACGAGCTGTTTTTATTTGTCTTTGTCCAACAAATTTCTTTTCATGTTCTTAGGTTGTCGATCTGAAAATGTGCATAAATTTGTCGGATATCACATTCTTGGGTGACAGGTGGTTCGACTCCGGTAAGCATTCTTATTGAACTTTGATTTATTATTATTATTTTGTTATTATATATTATTATTATTATATTTTTGTTTCATCGACAGGTTTTTCATGCTCTCAGGGACTGTTCAGTTTCTATCTTTGACGTTTTTATTTCAACCTGGTCATACTTCCAACATGCATGTGTTCCTTCCTCTCTGTACGTTACAATTGCACTCTTCCTTGCAGTCCTCTGTTCATTCGATTTCACATACCCATGTCAATAATTTTTTTTTACCCCCACTCACTCATCCGCCCTAAGTAGGCTTGCTGTTTTCATTTTTTTTGTCCTTTCAGAGATCTTACTCCGATGATTCTCCAGACATTTTGCTTCTCCGCTGTAAATGTTTCTTTCCAGAAGTGCATCATTTTCAATTGTCTGAGTCTTCAGTATTTCGAATTTTGTTTTCTCAGCTGTGGACTCGTACTACGAGAAGCACTCCAAATCACGGTCCGGGGAGATCGATCAGTCCGGTACAACTGGCCGCGATTTGATTGCCCCACGAAACGAGCTTGGGACGCGACTTGTCAACCGGTCGTTCCTGTCACAATTACATAAGTCTCCCGCATGTATTGCCGATACAGATTTTTGGATTGAATCCGGTTTCAACAGGCGTGCGCGCTGGTTCGATCATCGAATGTCGTTTGCTGGTGGCCAGATGATCGCCATCCAATGGACTCAGTCAGAGAAAGTGATCCAACCAGAGTTTTCACTGAAAGCCTGGTACGAGCAGATGTTGACTGAAGTCGACAGTGTGATCAACCGGGTAGCAAAAATTGCCCCTCGACCGATTGGAGATTTTTACACAGACGAACAACCTAGGGCCGAGCGTGATCGCATATCCGCACCGATTGTTGCCAAACCAACAGTTGTTGTCGATGACATCAAATCAGCACTTGAACGATACATTACTCACGGTCGAGTCGTAGGTCGTACGTCTAAAGAGATAAAAGTGAGTAACTGCAAAGACTCTTCTGCTTTCTTTTGTACTCATAGATTCCACAAAACATGAATGCCATCGCATTGATTTACCGGTTATATAATCAAAATACCTATAGCACATTCTTCATTTTGTCAGCTATATCGGAACAATGAAGGCGGCGAAACAAGGTAACCGTACAGGAACTGTACATAGTGATCTCGACTTATACGGTGAAATAATTCCAATTTGGAATTTGTACAATTTAAGTTATAGTTTATCCCTTCATATTTATCTGTTCGTTAATAACCATCGTCAGCAAGTTAACACGAGCTGTTCGGCTTGTATCAGCGATATTTGAACATCATTCCGGGTGATTGCTAACAATCGCCCAGATGCATCATCGTTAAGAGGCCGCAATCCGTTCTATCCACGAGACTTGTCCGATACTATAGTAGCCTCAGCCAATACATACAAGTGAAGATCACAGTAGTGACCCTATTTTGCAACCCTTCAATTTCGATTACCACCACACTGATAGTTTGAGTCTTCCCTCTGCTCCCATTCTACATGCCTCCTGAAATTTCACTTTGGCTGGCAATATTTTCGAGAACAATTGCACTACACTGTCATTCCTCGACACACACACACACACACACATATATATATATATAATGCTCCTTGTNTTTGATGTTTTCGTTCGTCGTGGCTAAGACAAGGTAATTTCCTCAATATGTAATGCTCCGTTCTTGACTATCTCATTATTTAAAGTCACGGTACCTGTTCACTAGGTCTTGAAACCGTTATTCGTGATTTCGTGGAACTATCTTATTGTACTGCATTAGCAATTGGATTTTGTTTGCTGACACCATGTTTGTACACTTCCTATGGAATTCGTTAAAAGATACAGCACGTGAATTTTTCTGTGGTGGATTCGATACCGAAGTGACTCGAAAAAGTCCTAAACATCAAAGACAGACCAATCGATTATTGGTGTACACATACTTTACATCCTAATTATTATCAATGTTAATTTGTTGTAAATCGAAACTGTTCCATTTTCTTTAGTTACCTCTTAACTCATCATGGTCTAGGTCAACCACTAATAACGAAATGGGGGTATCCACTACATTCTGAACCATTCCACCTGCTGAGTATAAACAAATCAGGAAAATACGGCTATAAAGACTCACCAAGAATTGTTTACTATTATTTGGAAAAAAGTTACTTCAGTATAAAGGCTGTTGCCTATACGAACCGACAAGTGTTTCACAGGGACCCGTTGCTTCAGTTTCGAATAGACCTGTATTAATGAATTTTTATAGCTATATGACCGATATAATTCGAAATGCTTCCTAACTAATCTGTATGCTCTTCTTGTTTTCAGACGAAATTTGCGGATGATTCAGTCACCGTGAAAACACTGAGAGACCTGTTATCGGAAGAAAAGGTGCGTTTCTGAAGCCAGCGTGACTGATCCACCATTCTATCGTCTCGGTAGAGTAAACGATTGAGTCTTATCATGCACTCATCCAAGGGCAGTCAGTGTGACACAATTGATCACCAGGGAATTTGAAGCTATGAAGTGGTTTTTACGCTAATACTATTGGGGCAGAATTAGGGCTTGCTTGTCCAAAGTTAAATGACTAGTTCTGGCTGATTGAGGATGGTAATTAAGTAGGACTCGTTTACCATCAGTATGGCTCGGGAGTTACCTGGAGTTTATACCCCTACCGTAGAAGAGATTGATGAAATTTTGTCTTAGGCACAAACCAATCTACCATTTCTCTGTCTAACTTGGTGTTTTGCAATATTAGCACCTGGATCAACGAGTCATCCTCGTGTTGTGTAGGAAAAAGCTGTCACCTTAACCAACTTGCATGCTCTTGGTGAGATGGGATTTAAACCAGCCGAGCTCCCAGACTGTCCATATTGCACATCGGGTACGGGGACGGGGGTCTACCAAAAGTAGCTGATTCGTACTCTCGGTTTGAATTCAATTCATCGCTCACGGTTAACCATGACTTTCATTTCCGGAAATATCCATCCACAATAGTCTGTAATATTCCAACGGAAATCATTACTTACAAGAGGACTGTGCCAAATAACCAAACCTCGCTAAGTTTGTTTGCATTCTATCATGCTTACTGGTAGTCATGGATGAAATCTTTCGTACTAAATTGCAAGAATGCTTTTCTTAGTTTGTTTGGCCAGTTGGTAAGCGGAAACTAGACAGTCTGTGGTAGACGTCATTCGGGATATATAGTCGNGAGTGAGGGGGGGGGGGAAGGACGTATAGAAGCATTTCTTTAATGCACCGAATGACTCGGAAAAGTACCATCTCCTATGATCAGTCGGGTTCCGCATTGACACTCATGCGACATAGAAACAAGATGCAGTTATTTTTTCATTCTGATTTTTTTTTACTTTCATGCCAGATGTTCACAAACTGATTGATCTCTTCTATCTATCTATCTCTCTCTCTCTCCAATCAATATTGTTCTGTTTACTATCTTGGTATTTCTGAGTTCGTCGGTTTTATCTCCAGCGAATTCATTTCCAATTGGTTTTCAGTTGAGCTGTTTTTGTTTGCACGAATGTACTACTTTAGGAACTAATTTTGATGCATTCATACAAATCCATTCCCGATTTTCTATCCTTTTTACTTGCCCCCCCCCCTCCTCCTTGTCCATTTACCGAACCTGTTGGGGACAGATAATGTTTCTTATAAGCTCTCATGCCAATTATTAATCTATGTTGAACCAAAAGTGTTCGCGTTCATACCGGTTTCTCTAGACTGCCCCTGGTTTCACATCTGGTCACGTTCGAGGTGGACACTGGTTTTAGGTGCTGAAATACACGGTGTTTGGCCCATAGTTGGGTGAATGATTGTGACTATCGGTGTTCATTCTCAGTCGAAGAGCTTTGCAATGGATCTGAGTAATCATAGAGAAGGAATACGAAATAACTCTGCAAATATGCTCCACATCTTCCAGTTTATCAATTGTCAGTCTTATATGGTTCACTCGGTCGTCCGTTCCACCAACAAGTTGAAAAAAAACGCATTCGGATGCCAGACAGTTAAGCAGCATTTACCTGTGGTAAATTCCAACGACCAGTCTATTAAGTTGTATTGAATTTTCGGCATTTTGTGGTGAAATACAGTTCTATCTTAGGGATATGATGAATTCCGTAATGAACGGAACTCGTCCACATAATGCCATTGTGCCCTTCTTATGCACGGGATGAACTCGATCAGTTTCCAAACACCTAATAACCAGAAACAACAGTGGTTGTAGCATTGGAAGTAGTTCATCTTCACACCCTATAGTCCCAGCCTCTTAGTGCTATCTGATCTGAACAATTAGTTGTTTAGTTGGTTCAATAGTTCGTTGATCAAACTATCATCAAATGTCTTATAGACGGCGATGGTCAAATAGCAGAGGTCATTTCTAGTTTGCTCCAAAGATCATGTGTTCTAATCCCGTGGTCACCATCTTTCCCAGAAGCCTCCCCCCGGTTGATCATTTTCCTCTGCTGTCTATTGGCGATAACATCTGTTGTTTTTTCTGATGAAAGCAAAATTATTATTATACCTCTTGCTGCGAATATTTCGACCGACGCTGAGTTGTAGTGATATTTATTTGCCACTGGCAAAGTGATGTAGTAGGATTCTTATTAACAGATAGTCGATCACCCCCAATACTGTTTCATTCTAACACATTAGGATTTTATGGTTCACAATAACTCAGAAATTACGACGCGCCTGAGAATTAACGTTTTTATTTGACTATGTGGATAGAGATGAGGATAACTACAAAGTTCGTCGATGAACTATGTGCGTATGGCTGGGGTCGTAAAAATTACACAGGAAAAAAACACTTATTACATAGTTGAGAAAGCGAAGCCCCGATAGGTTAGAGTGTAAAATCGAATCAACTGGGGAAGGTGGGAATGACTAATTCGGTAGGACAGAGTGAGAGGGGGCATCGGAGCGATCGAAACGTTTATGTACACCATACGCCGGTATTGGCTTGTAGCGTGTTCGGTACTTAGCTGTCACATAGCTGTTACATTGCGTTGGATTTGTCTTCGTGTGATGTCACAATGTGCGAACCCAGAGCTCCAATGTCTAGTGCTGATCGGTTTGCTCTCTCTCTCTCTCTCTCTCTCTCTCTCTCTCTCTCTTTCCACTTGTCTCACCATATGGCACTCGATCAAATTAGATAGAATTCCGGAGAACGTGTAAACCGTGTGCGAACATTCCGCACCTGTGGAACGAACAACTATGATTTGGAACAGGTGTTCAAGTCACTGGGTTTTAACAATTTTTTTTCTTTCTTGTGAAATTCAAATTTCGAAGCATCATTCATGAGAACCGCGTCTCTCACATGGCTGTTACATTGCACATGGAGCTTTCTTAAGGGAACAGCTTGGTGAATTGAGGAAAACAGAAAACTTATCACAACCTGTTTATGGGACTGATGGTTTTGAGATATTTGACCTTCGGGTTATTGATGGTGATTAAGCTGCAGAAGTTATTCTTGCTGGTGTGTTCCAAATAAAAGACCGAATTCTGTACGCTGTGAATCCAGTATGTTGCTAAGCCGGTTGACTGTCACTTACTTTGATAAAACGTCTACCTTGCTATACCCCACAATTCGCCATTCGAAGTCTGTGAGCTCAGGTCATAATGATCCAGGGGGTCCCATTCTAGGGTTTATCATGCATACAGGTGTGCATTCAAGATCCCTTGACAGACACTCGTTTCATCACTTCGTGTCCTGAATCAGGTGTTTTGGCTCGGAAGTACCGTCTCACGGTTTGTTCACAAGCGATATGTTCGCCTTTGGATGATCCACGTGAAGCCCGATTTTAAATTCCACTCTCAATTGAACGATACGAGCGAAGATGATCCCACCAAGGCCAACAGTATTACTGGGACAGCTTCCTCTGTAATTCCAGATGCGTCCGAATGTGCAGAGCCAACCGCCAAACGTCCCAGGTGAGAACCATAATCATGTGTTTTCGTAACAAATACATCAATATGAAACTGCTTTTGGGCCAATTAATGCTACATACACTCGTCCAATATCGAAAAAGGTGAATATATAAGCTAAGCATATCCTAGTGAGCTCAAATGAGTTCTGACTGCTACACGAGTTGTTTGCTCATGTAGTTTACACTTGTCAGTTAAAAACGTTGACCCTTTGGTAGTTTTTAGACTTCACATGTACGAAGACACGAATCTTCACAAAATGCATCAGGATTTCTTGTACACTAAATAGTCAGACTCTCAAACGGACCAAGTCGAATTCTCAGTTTCACTAATGCGGACAGAACCAGTAGTTAAAGATGACAGATCAATACCCTAGGTTTCTGCGTAGCTAGACCCACACAGTCCTTCGATCCGTGCACACGCGTGTGCATTTATGCGTTCACTGCAACACGGATAACTGTGCGATGTTCTAAGGATAGCTGATGAACGGACCCTCAAAAACTGGATGCGGAATAATTAAAGAGTCTGATCGCACTCTGAATCACGCCTCTGACGGAATCAAATGTCCTTGAATAACAGGTAAGATTCTGATTGGATTGCGGCTCTTTTGATCATATCTTCTCGTTTCTTCATATATCTGAGTTACAGCACACACTGTCAACCAACAGTCGCGATGTCCCTTGATCTAAGAGGAGCGTTTGACTTGGTCGACCTCGAAGCTCTATTCGATTAGCTTCCACGCCAGGAAATACCCCAGAATTATTTAACTCCTCTGAGGTCACTCTACTCACGTACTTCTGGTAGCGTAGTCATCTACGGCGAGTGGAGCAGCGGTCCTCGTAAAATATGCCGTGTTCGACTATTTATGTTCAATTTACTCATAGACGTAATACTGGCGTACACACCAAGTGTCCTCCGAAATTAAAACTTTTGCGGTAGCTTGAAAATCCTAACGTGGTGGTACTCGGTCAAATAGGTCGCAATAGACTTCTTGGTTTGCGATCTCTGGATCAGTTTAATGGATAGTTGGGAATATTGTGTATCGTGAACAGTATCTCTGGCGCATATACTCGATTGCATTCGGTATCGTCAACTTGATCCTGTTTTTAGCATTCTACTTATTTCGCCTAATACCTTCGTCCAAAGGGATACAACCAAAACCACCTTGCCAAGGCGTGATCCAATGGTCTTTTGGATTGAACGAAAATAAATTTCGGACAATTAACTGGATAATCAGTTCAGTATAGTTTGTACCAACATGCAACCACCGAAGCCACCATCAATGTTCTCCGTAGCCTGTTCAGCAGGTTTGGATCTCCGGAAACGCTGGTGAGTGACAATGGCGGTCAATTCACATCAGCTGTTTTCTCTGCGTTCTGTGAACGATCTGGCATAAAGCACGTCCGTGCGCCACCTTATCACCCACAGTCAAACGGTCAAGCCGAACGCTTCGTGGACACCTTTAAGCGAGCACTTCAGACATCCAAAGGGGAGGCTACCAAAGAAGAAGTTCTGGAAATGTTTGTACTAAACTACAAGGCAACACCATATCCCAATGTCCCGATCGGTGCGTCTCCGGCCGAGGCGATTTCTGAAAGAAAAATTCGTACATCATTTAACCTACTCCTCCCGGAACATCAGAACAAAAATCCCTTGGAAATGGCTCACCCCACAGCAATAGAGCTACAGTTCAACGGCCGCCATGGTACGCGGGACCGATCGTTTGTGAGGGGCCAACAAGTTTTTGTGAGGGACTACCGCAATAACGAAGACAGTGGACACTTGCTAGAGTACATCGATGCCGGGGAAAGGTCATCTAAGAAATGTTAGTTGGCTCTGAAGGGTGGGTGCGGCATGCCAATCAACTAAAACCGACAGCTGGCAATAATGAACCAAACCCCGAACCAAAATTGTCGCTGGACATATTAATAGACACATTCGCCATGCCAGCTCCCAGCCGTAAACCGCAAAAACCAGCAACCTCAGTGAAGGCCGAAGAATCCCTGCAACCTCGACGACGAACTGGTCGCAAGAGCACAGCAACAAAGCCGTTCCAAATCGACCCGAGATTACGATCCTACTAATAGCCGTCGAGCTCAGAAACGGGAGTTGCTAGGACGGATCTTAAGCAA
Source organism: Echinostoma caproni (assembly GCA_900618425.1). Taxonomy (NCBI): domain Eukaryota; kingdom Metazoa; phylum Platyhelminthes; class Trematoda; order Plagiorchiida; family Echinostomatidae; genus Echinostoma; species Echinostoma caproni. The sequence goes on from UZAN01053541.1 coordinate 12,335, forward strand.
CCCGTCCGATTTCGCACGCCTCCGAGTAAGACCACACGACGCTCGCAGCGCTCTAGACAGGCTGAACCTGATTGGATGATCACAGAACGTGTCAGCCAATGTTTATCCGATCTATCAATAGATATGTNCGATTTGCTCTATATATTTGCGTATCGATCTTTAATCAAAGAATACACACTGACTGTTGTCTCACACTGTGTTCTCTCTCCGCGTTGTCGTTGAGGGTTAAGCAAGAGTCGCTCGTGTCATTTGTACGTCCAACCCGAACACAACATTTACGGTCATCCCCAGGTCCCCAACCAGAGAGCCTAACGGGAATTATGTGACGCAGTACCCTGGTGAGGGACTTCACACCCTCGTGCAAGGTATGAGCTTGATCACCCTTGGATTTCTTCCACCCACTACCTGCCTCCGCAAATCTCACTCGCCGTGGCAACCTATTTGGTGACNATGCGTAGCACATGTCCCAACCAACGTGATCTATGGAGGTCGACCACTTGCTCCAGTGGGCGACCGCAGATATCCAAAACTGCGCCTAACCTCAGCACTGCTCGTCCGACTGCCCTACCAGATTCGTGCAATGCTGCGTAAATAGCGGTGTTCAAAGACCGACAGTCTATCTTTATCCTGCTTCCTTAATGGCCACACCGCATAGCAGAACAGGCTCAACTACTGCGTCATACACTCGACCCTCGGGCGAATATATGCCGTAAGCTGGGACTCGATTCCGGCCATTAGTTTAAAGCGATCGTAATATAGAACATAACTTCTCGGGTACAACTTTCAGCGAACTATCCTGGTTCTCACGCGACAGACAATCGATAGAGTATGATCCTAGCGAGAAGTTTAGACTATTGATTAAACTAATTCCTCTGTGGTTTTCACAAGAGGATCTGTCACCTTTCTTGTAAATCGACAAGATGACGGATTCGCACCATTTCTTTGGAAGCTGTTCCGTTTCCCATATTGAGCCCAGTAGTTTCGGCAATTCCAAGACTATCGCTGAGCTTCCATCCTGAGAGACCAATGACAACAGCCCATCTGTGCCGGAGGCCCTATGCCTTTCGAGGTAACTTATTCCCCAGAAAATCTCCATTTCTGTCCGAGGATTGGAATCAACTGAGTGTATTTTTCAATCGAGGTGGGGTGTGGGGGTAGAGTTGGTGGGTGACATGCCCAATTTTGATGAAGGCCAGTTGCACTGAGCCTCGGACTATTCAGCCCAACGGTCCAGACGGCGTTGTTGATAGTTATTCATTGTGGCATTGGATTCGTTAAGTACATCATGACGCCTATTTTCCTCGGACCCGTATTCCTAATAAGGCAGAAAAGATTTCGACTACTACCAATAGCCGCAGCTTTCTCCATCTCTCTACACCTTTCTGCCTACCATTTCTTGCGGTCATTCCTTAGACTCCTGATGAGCTGGCGTTTAAGAGAGTTGCGCGCTGTGCTCAATATGGCATCGGAAAGAAGGGTTCTGCAGGCGTCCAGCAGGGCAGTTGAGGTCAACGAGATCCATAGTTTGTGTGTTGATGGTGCTCCAGGGTCCGACGTTGTTTTTATCGATATTTGCATAGCTTCCTTGATTTCCGATGTGCTTTTATCGAGCACTTTGGAGTAATTGTAAGGTCTTTGTAGAATTCTTCATTTCTGGCGAACTGCAGTCGGTCGGTGAATACACCGATACGAAGAATAAGCATCGTTGCTTCGTTCTGTAGCTGTTGACCTGTACTGAACCACTGAGACATACAGCGGACAGTCAACTACTGACTGGAATCCAGTCAAAAAGCGAGCGCTCAGCCTTAGCACTTAGCGAAATCCCAACAGGAGCAACGCGATGAGCGTCAGATGCCGAATCGTCTGACACGCGGAGGATAAAGCATCAGGGTAAGGTTGGATCAGGAGATCTGAGGGAGATGATTGAATTAGGGTCCTGTATGCGTGTGTGGGAGAAACAACATACGTCCAAATTTGAAATTTCAAGGGTTTTAGGTAAGGCAGCTTGTTGACTGATGTGGTAGACTAAGCGAACCTTAAACGTGACTAAGGGAAAAGGAAGTTTCGGCTTCAAAAATCCTATAGCTTCTAATTGTTTGGTCTTACTGGTAAAACGCTGAGTGATATCAGATAGGTGGCGTAAACAGGAGATATCTGAGATTATACGGAAACGAAAGGAAGAACCAGACAGATGGGAAAGAGGTTTTTCCAAATGGGTGCCTAAGACTTAAGGGTACGACATACTTCGTTGCAGCCGCACTGACAAAGGGATTTTTTCTTTGGGAACCCTAACCGGAGTCTTTGACTCAAAAGTCTGACCCAAAAGGCAGTGGAGCGTAGATCCAACACGAGAGCCAAAATACACATAAGACAATATTACACGTTTTTCTCTAATGCAAGGGGCATTTTTCGTTAACCATGTGTTAAATCCTGTCTTCTTGGTCACTCCACGTTCCCGCTATCATTCACTAGCAGTGGATCGCTGTTGGTCACTCATATTCATCAGGATTTTTATCAGTCGTTATTTGCACTTTCACCGTTTCGAACGTTATCATTTCCCGTTGTCGCTCATATCAGACTGTGTTACTGCTGAATGAACTTGGATAATTGACAGCGCAGTCACTGATGGATTCCCGCATCGCGAAAAATTTCACTTTAATGAAGTTTTCTACTCCTATCCGCTAATTTGTTCAGTATTTCTTTCTCCATTCATCAGACACGTTATTTTGATTTCCTGTTCTTTCATGTAGTGTTACAAGCAAAGATTTCTTGATTGATGCCGTATCAAATTCAATTCAATCATTCCATTTAACGGTCCAAAAACTGACCACTTGTTCATTCCTGGAGGGTTCCAATGTTGTCATATATGGATGCAGCGAAAAATTTATCATCACACGCGTCTGACGCCATACTGTGTGCCAAAAAAATCATGGGAAAATAATCTTTATAAAAAAAGACGTTGCATGCTTTACATTTGGGCCGAATGCTGTCAGGTTACCAGGCGAAGGAGGGTGAATTTTCTTGAGGAATCCAGAACCGGTTGCTTCGGCTAGCCAAAGCCTGACCGGCAAGACAGTGTGAAAACCGCAATCCATTGGAGGCCGGTGTCCAATTCATCTGATTACACGCCCTTTGGACGAGGTCTAACCTCCCATCACAACGAGACTACATCTTGACGTGGTGTAATGACTTATGCACGTCCTTGATCCAACGAGCTACACAGGATCGCTTTATCAAGCCAAGAAA
>UZAN01053545.1:5312-16418 GCA_900618425.1 Echinostoma caproni
TTCCCTCTCCCAAACTGAGCCCAGGAGTTTCGTTGACTCCTAAACCAAGGCCGAACCTCTATCCTTAAAAACGGATGTGGAGAGCCCGTCTGGGCCTGAGGCCCTATACCTCTTGAGATAGCTTATTTCCCGGGAAACCTCCAGTTCAGATGGAGGACTCTCATCGACTGGCAGAATTTGCGCAGTCGCAGTGGAGAGTGACAGTTCAGATGTCGATGGGGGCCAGTTGAACTGAGCCTTGAAATGTTCAGCCCATCGGTCAAGACGCGTTGCTGGCCGTGAATCAGTGTGCCATCGGATTCCTCAATTACCTCACGCTTATTTTCCTACCACCCGTATTCCTAATTAGACGGAAAAGATTGCGACTATTACCAATAGCCGCAGACGCAGCCGCAGCCATCTCTCTACATTTTCCTATCCATCACTTCTCACGGTCATTTTTCAGACTCTTGATGAGCTGGCGTTTAAGGGATTTGCGCGCTGTGTCATATGCGTCATCGGGAGGAAGGGTTCTGCGGACGTCCAGCAGGGCAGCCGAGGTTTATGAGATCCATCGTTTGTGTTTTGAGCCTGTGTGAGGGTCTGACGTTTTTATTGATATTTGCGTGGCTTCCTTGATTTGTTTCCAGTGTTCATTGAGTCCTTCGGCTGGCGGTTGTACAGAAATGCGTTCGGAGAGCTCCGCTTCGAAGGCCGATTTGCAACTGCCGTAGGTATCCGTTTTCGAAGGCTTTTTTACAGTTGTTTGCCAGGCGTGAGGAGAATTTGGCTCGCAGCAAAGCGTGGTCCGTATCGACAGGTGTTGATCAGTAAGAGCCCTTAGTCTCATGCACCCAATGAGACAAGCGGAACGTGGACGGGACAGCACCTTATTGGCTGGGAGCCGCCCAGCTTGGGCGGGCGGTAGCTGTCCAATGAAGTGCGAAGACTTCTCCGACCGTCAAGAAGAAGCCCCAGGTACCCCTCTTCTACATCCATCTAGCGGGGTTCTTTTGACCGGTAAACTGCCATCCTGTATAGCTTGCAGGGTCATTGAGGCACGCAAGCCATCACACCACGTCAGCGTGCAGTCTCGTCGTGATGGCATCTTTATAATGATAGAGACCGACTACCTAGCTGTATAGCATTTAGTGAAAAGCAAAACCGTACATGATAACGCTAAAATAAGTGTAATCCCCTGTCTGGAATTATATTTTTTATCCTGCACAATTACGTTTTTTAAACACCTGAAACTGCTTCATACATTTTATGTACGGTTGACTAGGTGAGATGAAGATTGTGCGTGAAGAGGAAATCCAAAGAATGGTCTACCATACCATTGCTCAGCAGTGACGGGGAGTTGAATGCACATTTAATGTACCTAGTACCTCCCTATCTCAGAGAGGTATACCATTTTCAGCTGCAAAGTTATGCAACTCTCTCTCTCTCTTCTCAACTCGCTTCAGCAGACCTCTTAGCCCTGACCTTTTCTCTTTCATTTTATTCTCAGTGCCGTCCTCCTATCAGAATTCTGTCCAAAATATCGAACTTCCATCTTCCAAGCGTCTTTTTTCCCGCGACCACGAATTTGTGGAATACTTCCGGTGTCCATATTTCTTTCTCTGGACCAGCAACCGAGTAGTACAACAATCAACAACACAACCGTGAACTTTCCATCGCTTATGATTCAATCTAGTGCCCCCTCATCCAGCGAAAATCATTCTAAACCGGGCACAACCCCAGCCTTCCCTTATTTCATCTTGAACCCCTGATACCTGTATCTCTCGGGTTCTTCAAAGGATCGTACTAACAGTAGTGCCGCGGGTGGAAATTCTGCCGCTTTTTTCTCAGCTGTTGTCCAAGTCCCAATGAATCCCCCACCAGCTGAAGCCTTTCTTCGTTCTCGATGTCCACTCAAATTAGCCGTATTTTATGTGCGTACTGTAATGCTTATAGGACAACAGATACGTTCAGCTCGTGCCCTCGAAATCTTAGCTTTCGACGTATGTTATATCCAAGAATCTCACATTCAAGACTCTAGCTCCATTATCCGATTGACATCTCCATCAACCGCATCGGCGAAGTTTCAAGTTCTTTAACACCATTCGGTATGCGTTTCGCACCTTCAAAATGCGAGGTTATGCTGTAAGATTTGGTGTTGCCTAGATCAACTTTTGAACTAAATAGCCACGAATCTGTTTTAGTGGATTGTTTCTCCTATTCAGGTAGTTGCCTGGCGATTGACGGAGGCGGGGGTACTCGATGAAGTAACCGCCCGCGATTCGAAGACACGAGCAACGCACGTAGGGCTGAAATACCTCTGGTGCAGATGTGATGTCTCCTTGAAACTGAAAGACTGCTTATAGTCCGCCGCTCTGTGATCGTTTCTGCTTTATCGTTGCGACACCCTTGATTTTCGCGTGTTAGGTATTCGTCGTGTGGAAGTCGTCGATTGCCGATGTTTACGTAGTTCGGCGCGGTTTTGATAGAGCCAGCATATAAGAGACTCTAAAGTTAGCCTTATTTAATAATGATACGGTGGAAAAATGGTTTTCGCATATTACTTCGATTAGTAGGTTTCACCGGTTAGGATGTGTTGCGCGTGCCCCGCTGTCGTTTACCACACCTCGCATTATTCGCTACTGCGGCTCCAGGTTAGACGAAACCACATTGAGGTCAACAGGTAACTTGAAACGGAGGCGTGAATAACTGTATAGAGCGATTAGGTACAGTAGATATTTCCCGTCTCCCAGGTAGGGGTCAGAAAGACTGTAACCGGTTTGTGGAGGATATGGCAACTAACCGACAGCAGTGGCGTTCTTGTCATGTCTTATTGGATCAGAATGCTTGAGAAGGTATGTATGCAAAGTTATGCACTGGGTGTTGACCATAGAAGTTCGCTTTCTTTCTTCCGTCCAATTAGACCTAAAGCCCATCCATTTTGTACTTTCCCATTTACTCTCTGATGTTTATAATGACCATATCGCTATGCGCCACAAATAGTGAGGCCTCCTGCAAGACTGCCTGTTGTACTACATCATTCCCCTCGAATTCGACCACGCATTGGTTTGCTCCAAGACGTCCATGTGCTTCGGTGGGCGTTTTGAGTGCACGACGCAGCGACTGTTAGACTGCGGTGAGGTGGCCCAACCAGCTCGTCAAACCGATCCTGAGTTGTGCGTGAGGTTGTCGGGTGTCGGGAACGTTGATATATTCACGGTGTTGTTCGTATCTGATCGCATACCCGGCGAATCAACGGTGTGATTATGCGTCAGTCAAATACCGACATGGTTCACACTGCTTATGAGACCCAACCAGGCCGAAACAGCTGTCCAGTGCTTCCTAGCTTTGCAGTTCACGTTTTATTTGTTTTGTGCACGATGAAATTCACTTAATACTCTAATGAATTCCCCCATCGTTATCATGAGAAATACGGTGTGTATCTCTCCTGATTGACTTCCTCGAAGTTCAATGTCTTTGCGAGGACAGCTAACATCCAGACAATCGCCTTTGTGTGATTTCGTTTTCCAGGAGATATTTTCAATTCTATAAGATTACTTAGAACCATCTGTATAAATGGTGTCTATTCCATATTGACTCTCACATACAGACAATAATTTGTGATAATAGTTTTATACTGCTTGATCATAGTATCTCGCCTCCTCCCTCCCTGTTATCTGCCAGGGCCAAACGATTGCGATCACAAACCTGAGCTGTGCAATGGAATGTGTGCTCCGAACAGAATGCTTCCTGTCGCTTTACAGTTAGCCCAGTGCCCATCGAATCATGGAGTCCCCAAATTTGTGGAAAGGTTACTGGGTCTGATATTCCGTACGCACATTTCTATTATTCGGTTCAACTTGAAATGAACTTTTCCGGAGGACTTTATTGGTTATGTTATGAAATCTGTTGGGCAAAAGGTTCACGTGCAAATAGCTCCCTCTCGGTAACTTCTTCATTAATTTTTACTCTGTCCAATATCCCATCTGCGGGAAGACCGGTAATAACCAATCAAATTCCAACGAGTTCGAAATCGATCGGGGCTGGAGAATGCTATGACTGTTACCTCCAGAGTCCGGTTATTATCGTTTGTTCACGAGTAAACGTATTCACCTTTCGGGTTCCGTTTACCACGAAGCGAGTTTCTCGTGTTTGTAACGCAATTCTCTCAACTCTTAATTAATTATTCCATGTCTCATATAAACTTCATTTTACTAGTGATAACCTTGTTGGGTTCTTCTTACGAATAGCCGCACACAGTTTACAGCACTGAACAAACCTGGACAACTGACTTATTCGTGGACGTTCTTGCTTCACTTCGGATCATGCATGCGCATAGCACTAAAAACGTCTATTGCTTTTCATCTTGGAGCGAATCACTGATCATTCCAATTTTCGAGAAGGAATCTCGCCACGACTGAGCAAACTACCGCGACATAAGTTTGATCCCCATTGGCGTCTGATGCCCTTAAGGGAGACAAGTATCCGTAAAAGCAAGCAGGATTCCGACCAGGTCGCGGTTGTATCGACAGAATCTTCAAGTGGCCATATACCGTTGACTAACGGTTGTCATGTTCTTTGACCTAGAAGGAGCATTTGTCTCAGTTCACCGCGAAGCCCTGATGGGTTCGTTTCTTCTCAAAGGAATGCAGCAGAAGTATGTGAATTTTTTGAAGTCCATTTGCTCCCATACTTCTGTTAGCTTAAGGGTCCATAGTGAGCTGAGTAGATCAAAACTAGCAGCGGTGTAGTCAAGCGTGCCCCATTTTGCCATTCCTGTTCAATTCCGTCTTAGATGAAATACTGGAGTCTCCAAAAGGTAGGTATTCAATAGGCAGCTTTAGAAAGGCTATGCGATTTGGTGCATGCTGACATCGTCTGTCTGTTCGAATGTATGGAGGATGCACAAAGCGCACTCGACAGACTATCAAGTGCTGTTTGGCCAATCGGTATGCGTTTTGCACCTTCAGAGTGCAAAGTGGTGCTCCAGGACTGGATGTCTCCGAATCCGGTTCTGAAACCCTATGATCAGGAGTTATCTGAAGTCGACCGTTCCTCGTACTTGGGTAGTTTCGTGACCAACGACGGTAGCCCATCAAAGATAACCGCACACATTTCCAAGGCTCCAGTAGCATACAGGAATAAAACACACGTGGCGACGACTTGACGTTCCACTGAATTTGAAAAGTGGCGCATACTGCACCACTAAGCTTGGCTGCGCTTTACGGTTGTAAGACCCTGAATTTGCGAGTGAAGGACATCCATCGCCATGCATTTTACGACAACCGGTGCTTAGGTAGTCTGGTCCAGTTGTGATAACATGAAGGGGTTAATAGCCTAGATATAAGGTGTCGGGTGTTTGGAAACTAATGGTGCAAGTATTCTGTCTCGAATTCAGCTTCATAGACTCCGTTGGTTAGGACAAATTTTGCGTTTCCTCATCGTGCCTTACAGTCACCGGTACGCGTTAGAAAAAGCCTCACGGAGATGACGTGGAGACGAGGCATGAAGATATGTCCAGAGCGTTTGTGTTGAGCAGGTGTCTCTCGTCTTCCGGGTTGGGCTACAAAAGACTCCGTAACTGGATGGTTCGTGACATTGAAGGTCATGGCGGCAGACCGATGATGGCGATCTCGTTTCCATTTATCGGATCAGAATGCTTGAAGTAGTAGTAATGTACAGTTGAACTGTGTACTTTATGAGTTAAACGTAGAGGCGCGCTGTCTCCTCTTCCCCCAATCGACCAAATCCCTATCCTCTGCATATTCTCACTTACCTTGTATGAATTACGTTTTGCAGCTTTCGGTGAATGTCGCTAGTCTCTATTCCGCTGTTCGATGGTAATGATGATAATAATCAGTGTCAACTAAAATTGCGGCTGTTTTTTCTAAACCCTGAGCTTCATGTGTATGGGACAAATCACTGGTTGTGAAATAAATTGCGAAGGATACTGATTTTTTAGCCATTATATAATAATTATAGATGAGACTAGTCCGAAAATCTGAATTCGTATAACAAACGTTTTATTATTTGAATCACTGGGATGACTCGTGTTTATATCATTTAGGCGTTCTTCTGCCATCCTTCATCCTTGTAGCTAATTCCGATTTCCTCCTCTAATAATCGCTGATTTAGGTATTTGGCAGCCGGTCGACTTCTCTTCCACACTTGAGAAATTATCTACCCATGCGGTCAGCCATCCATCTGATTTGGCCGCAACCGGTGATTCTCAGGTCGGTTCTCCCGCTCGAATATCGGATCACAGTAGCAAAGCTCTCAAGATTCGAAGCAATAGCGATTCGGTTACACCCTTTCTACCCCCATTGGCCACACCGTTAATGGATCACAGCATACCTTATGTAGATGACTCGCGCTTCTTCAGTTGTCGTCCGACAAGCAGACGTATTACAAGGTCCAATCGTCTACGTTCTTCTGAGCTGAACGACAATTCGTGTGAGTTAATTCCTTAGAGATCCTCATTAATAGCCCGGTAATATCATGCTGTTGTTGTGTGAAACCTCGGATCTGAATGAAGTAGTCTGAGATCTTGGTACTCACTTGTTTGTGATTTCGTGGAGCTTGAAACTCTGTTCTGGATATGGATCTGTTTTGTCTGCTAGAATATCGCCGCATTGTGTCCCAAGAACCGTTTCTCAACCAGTCCCGTCGAAAGACAATGACAAAATCGCGAGCGTTTATTGGTGGTACCGGAAAAGAGTATCGTGAATATCGTGCTATAAATCAAGAGTTGTTCACAAATAAGATTTTTCCGGAGAGGAAAATGCAAGTGCCGATTAATGGAATGGACCAATCAGATTACCGTATTCTGTCCGTTACCATGGAGCCCACAGATCCAGTAACATTGATAAAACACCGACACTTTTCCCGGGTGGCGATGGATCCTCCTTTATTTCAGATTGATACCGTAGTACTCAGGTGAAAGTTAGGTTGCCTGTGACAGGATCATCCACAACGCTGTTGTAGACAACGGTGGTTAAGCTGTAAGGATCCCCTCTCCTCGCCCCGGAGGACTTGTGTTCGAACCCCATCATCACCGCCTGACTTTCCCTCTGGTTGGTCGCTTCCTCCTTCCCAAAAATGTTATCATTGCATATTCAATAGAAGGAAGTAAAATCAAAGATAAAAAGATGGATATCGAGTTCTCAATGTGCCCACCGATTTAGAGTTTGGCGTTTATGGCCTCTACGATTTTATTTTTCGGNATGGCGGTACGCGCTGTCTCTAACCGGTGCCTGTACTTTTACCGCTATAGTTTTGAGTACAAGAAATCCGAAGCCTAGTGTGTTGGGGCATTTATTGTCACATTCGTGAGTTGTTTCTGAGCGGGCGGGGCAGGTTACGTTCATCTGTGAGACCTACTGTAGGCCAATTAATTGTACCTCCGATTGACTCGTATCGCCATCGTCGTCGCACGTTGCAATGCAATGAAATGAACTTTATTGTTCACAGCGAAACTCAACCCGTTTAAAACAAAGACGAGTCAGAAGGAAGCTACTCTGATTGTGCGAAAGGTTACGAAGCGAATCAGTAGGTTCAGTAGAAAGTGTATAGTTTGGGACAGTACACGCACCTGTTTGAATCGTTTGAGCAGTTGGAACTCAACAGAAAACCCGCTACTGATCGACATCTGTTGTTTGTCATTCGCTGCCCGATTGCTTATTGTGCCTTACTTCGGTTCTGTACTGTGGGAGAATAAATCGACTTCACGATCATCTGGGAATGTTGCTACCCCGGCGCGGCGGCCCAAAGCCGGTTTCTGGCACAGTGCATCTAGTGGAGGAAATTCACCTCAGTGCATTTCTGAAGTTTGCACAAGTCGCTAATCGACTCCCAACTTTGCCGCATCACTCCTGTTGTTGTCATTCGTGTTGAGGGTGTCGAAAGAAGCACCTGGCCTTGTTTCTGTTCATCGTGCTCAACCTAGACTGTATACGTTCAAACGACAGATATTGTAAGCATAATTTAGTTTACGTAACTTCACTTGTTAGTTACCGTAATTCAATATTTTAGATACCAAATATGGTTTCTTTCAATTCTTGGCTTGTGAAACTAAACGGAAATTGCGTGAATGTACTCTAGAGACAATCACGACCACGAGCTTCGAACAAATAAAATCAGTTTACTGTGAGCAGTCACGGAATCAGAAATGTGCACCTGTTGTCGGAAGCCGACCTTAGTTTTTGCATACAAATCCCTAGAGCTTTTTCTAATTCATATCCCACTCGAAATTCTTCCCGCATGCACACATCTATATAATAACAGCATTGGTTCTTACGTAGTGTCCATATAAGTTAACCGCTGCCCATTATTGCTGATATCTCATTCCACCTTCCATTCTAGCCTTACCATCGGTTTTTCGCCTTTTTCACCTAATGCTGCATCGCAATTTGAGAATCACATGCAAAATTCACTCAAGAAACGTGTATCGACCATCCTTGATTTGAGTTTATTTATTTTTTGAACTTTATAAGAAAGAATATGCCTTGACCGGATTGGAACAAAACTTTCGGATACGTTGGTGTTTTATGTATACTCGTCAGCTTCGGTTTCGGTAGTTGTTTCGGTATTCTTTACCAACGTGATTCAACATCTATTGGTTGTTTCGCCGTGCACTACCTCGTCACAGGTTATCGTGTTCATACAGAAACCTACGGTCTGTTCATGATTAAGACTCATCACTTCAGCGTAACTTGGGATTCTGGTGCCTCAGAATACGCCCGCAAGACAGTGCGGCGATGTGTGGAAACCGCAATCTATTGGGGGCCGCTGTCCAGTACATCGGCTCATACACCGTTTGGACGGGCCAAGCGTTCAAGGTACCCAAAGATCTCGAAGCCCAGTCGAGGCGGTGACCACTGCCACAATCAAGACGGTGTGTATATGTGTTTTCGTGATTCGTACGGCTCTTGTTGGTTGGTTTAGAATCAGGAATTTCAGCCAACTACCCTCGGTGAGCTGCCAATGGTTCACCAACCCGGTCATAGCTCCTTCCAGATATTAGCCTTTCGTCCTCTCAGTTAGATGCGAGAGCCCCTCCGCCACGAGAAGGCAGTGAGTAGGGCTTCTTCAACAGAGGTTATTTGGGACACTTGGTCATATGGGAACATTTCGTGAGGTGCAAGGACGGAGTGATCAGCCGATATCCGAAACATCCATCTGGACCATAGTTGTGTTTTTGGTAAAAAGCCGAGTGGTACTGATCATGCCATTTTGTACCACATGCTCTTTATGAGTTTATCTCTTTATTGAGCACTGGTCATACTCTGCTTGTGACCGGTGTAACGCATACGGGAACTGTAAACCACAACACTAGGGCATGAGTTCACATAGCCTGTCGGAATGTGAGAATGCTCTTGAAACGGACAGTCAACGTATCACTGTGGCCACGCTCCTCGATTACAGTAGTCTGTTGATCTCAGGTACGACTGTCAAACCGGAAATGGTCGCCGAAATGATGGCGATGAGGATTGATTTCGTGGAGGTAGATGACATCCAATCGGAAACTTTCAAAGTCTGTTTTCGAAGAGTAGAGAACCTATTGATCACCTCAATCTGTCGCATCTTTATCACGTATGATAGACGTTCTACTCCGTGTACCAGGCAAGACGACGAAGCCGCGTTTGTTAGCCACATCGATGCGGCGGCAGGAGTTTTCGAAAATATTCCCCTTGACCTGAACGTTGAAGAACACATCTGAACCAAGAAAAATGTTTTCTTAATCTGTGGGCTACGTTGCATCCTAGCATAACTCTGTCGGTTGACTGTCGCGTTGCACTGGCCTCCGTCAATGAACGTCACTCAAGAGATCCTCAGGAAATTCATAAGTCTGGTAAGCTCATATTACTGGCCAATGTGCTTCAACGCCTCGGGGAAGAGTACAAGGACTTTCCGCTTGCTTTAATAGTCCGCCAGGATCACCGTCTGTCATAAGTCCTAATCAGCCTTTTCAAACTCTCCATAATCCTTACCGATTAGTGCCGAATTTAAGTCACTCGATTTCATCATTAGATGTAACTACCTCACAGTTTTCCTAATGAAATTTCCAGTCTGCTTATAATCATTCTGCAAATACCCCAAATAACATGTTTCTATCGTGGATCGCTCCAGGCGTTAATCTGACCATACTGGATTGAAATCACTACTTTGGGGAGAGGGAACCGAACTTGTTTTCTGCGTATCCTTTGATCCAGGTCCCGTTAGACAACAATTCTGTCTCTTGGGACTGATTTTGTTGATTTGAAATTCCCATTTCTCTCGGATTACATTCCCCTGCCAGAAGTCACAGTCACGCCCGACTGGGATGATAGTCTGAATTGTTTTCGTCCTGCACTCGGTCTGAACCACTTTCCATTTTGATACTTTGTTTTGGCTCTCAATTTTCGGTATTGCTTCTTCGCCTGCTTACAATACCGGGCTCGTTTCAACTGATCCTGTCGCTATTCCTGGGTTCATTGGTGGATTTGTGAGCGTTTAGTGTTTAACCAGTTATTGTTTGTTACCTCTACGTGGAAAAAAATTCAACTGTTTTTCCTGTTCCTCAGCTGTTCATATTCATTCACTTACTCAATAAAATTTCTTTTTCTTTCTCAGTGGGTGATTATCAGCCCATATCCCCAGTCGTGCAACACTGTGATATCTTTCGCGATCGGACCTCGGAGTTATCACCAGTAAGTGTGCCGAATATTTTCTGCCATAGTGTTCCTACAGTAAAGTTGACATCTTCCGTTTAGTTGACAATATGTAAACTAAACATGACATCAGAATAGCCAACTGGTTGATCATCGCATTAGAGAAAGCGAGTCAAAAACAGAGTTGCTGCATTACACATGTATACTCGGGATGTGCATATAAACGGTGATCGGAAGTAGTCGAAATTTGTTTGCATCTATCCTAACTGATCTTGAATATATTCTTCCGATTTTCTATCCAGTTTCAACATAGTTTAAAATACATTCGTTTGTTTCAACCGAACCGATTTCATGTCCAGCTTATGCATTCATACATGTCTCAGACTCTCATTCTCATGTAAAACTTTCCTCAGAATTTATACGCAACACTTCACTGGTACTCCCCATAACACGCGTTTTCTCCGTTCTATTTTCTCTT
>UZAN01053548.1:5757-16414 GCA_900618425.1 Echinostoma caproni
ATTGTGAGTTTGTTTCTTCCTAAACAAATTCGTAAGACAGTGTAAGATATTGGATATCACGTGCTGAGTAAACCCAGATAAGAGGAAGTATCACCGTGTTCCAAATCATTCCGTCTTGTATCTTTGTGATTTCCAATTGCATCTTTTATTGCCTCATTCACAACTGCATCAGTTTGTGACCCATTTCACCNCATTTCACCACATGTTTTGCCTTTAGGCTATCTGCGCTAATCGCAATCCACTGACAAGTTCGATTTGACTCCCCCCCCCCACAGACCATCGGACGTTCTTTTCCTTTTGTTAATTAATCTAAATTCTACACACCTGATATCCGTGAGATGAAAAATAACATTTATCCTATTTTCCGAGGCATCTTCAACAACAACAACAACAGCAACACGAAAATCACTCCGTATTAACGCACTTCTGTAAGCATGTATAATTTTTTAGAGTTACTTGCTCATCGTTTTTTAAATCAAAAACAAATTTCAAACAAAATAACCATCAATTATAATCCTTATTATACGCCCACACACAAAAACAATTACTATGAGTTCATAACTAAGCAAAAATCTACTACAATTTTGGACGATGAAGGGATTATTGAGTAATTAATAAGCTGAAGCTAGATAATAAATCCAGCTGACTCAAAACGAGCTCAAACTAAAGGATTCTACAATATAACGAAAACTGAGCTAAAACATTTACCCAGTCAATTTGGGGTAAACGGAAGCGTTCTGTATGGGACGATCAACCTAACTTCACGGGTGACGTCAAAAACGCGCGTACGTGTCAATGCTTCTGACTACATACCATAGGTAGATCGTACCAGCCAATCAGAGACCACGCGGTCCGGACAGAAGCAGAATGATGCCTGGAATACTGGAACGCGATTGGTAGAAGCCCGGATAGCCACTGAACCTACATATAATTTAATCACCTTTATTTTTTTTCAATAAACGAACTACTGCTCCTGAGATCTTTTCCCCACGTCTCAGTTACGTGGGATATTGTGTGCTAGTTCCAGTTCAGTCCAGTGCTTACGTGATCCGGTCCGTGATTGCTAATCCCTGATTCGTATTCCGTGATCCGTATTGCGCGGCTCGTATTCCGAGTTCAGTGAGTATTACTATTACCGTAATTACTACAAACATGTTGCAGCACAACGAATGATATAACCGCTAGGTAAGTTACAAATTCAACGTGCCAAGTACGTGCGGACAGACTGTGATAACCAATTGCTATCCGTTTTGTTTTGCAGATTTCTACCCACCCAAACGGTTTGCATGTTCCCGTTTGTCGAAAAAAACCGGATGTTCGGGAGTACGATCAATCCACTTATTCTAAAACCGATGAAGTTTGCAAAACAAACAAGTAGTTAGAAGCGTGACGCGGTGATTCGATTCTTGTATATCGATTGAGCAGAGAATATCGTTTTTTTAAATAATTTTGTATTGTAGACCGAAAGAAATCCGGTCTGTACTAAACAGATAACAAATGACGTGAAAATCGGAAACAGACCGTCCAGCTATTTCAATCTTGTCCGTTATCCTCACTCGCTCAAGTAGCTCGTCTTCACACCAACCTTCAAAGATTACTATTTCTTCGGGAACACCCCAAGCTCCAGCTTGACCAATCAATTCTCACTGCTGTTGAAATCAGACCGGAATGAAATAGCTCAGCCGTGGCATCACTTCCAGCTTTTCAGTCGTCGCCCAATTTGTTACGCATATGGAGGCAGTTTCCTTTTGTAATTCAGTCTGTTGATCAACTGAGCATATGATTTGCTCGGATCGAGCGCCATGTGAATTATAAATCAACTATCCAGTAATTCGTGAGCTCTAGGTCTAATAATCTTACCCCGCTGTCCAGTGAATTGGTGTATAACCTTCGATAGGTCTACGAATTTTAATCGAAATATTGATTTACTTTCATTCGCTTCAGCCCTTTTCAATATATTGTCCTATAATCTCGTTACAGATAGTTCGAGATAGTGACAGAGAGAGAGAATTGTGGGATTCCGTCGATGAGGTGCTCATTGAATGCAGATAAAGTAGAATAATTTAAAAAAAAAAAGAGGGAATTGTCAAGCGCAGACCGCTGTAAAACGATTTGAAAGTTGAATGATCGAATAAAGAAATCACTGCAAATTAGAACTGTTTGGAAACATTTAGGCCATTCAGAAAGAAAAAATAAAGGAGTGAGCACGAAATAGGTGAATAGCATATTTTCGTCACCTTCTACTCTGAATCTGAGGGAGATAATTTACGCTAGATCCAATGGGAACGTCGAGGAAACACTTCGATAGCACAGACATCCAAGAACTGACTAAAGTATACTTTTACCTCAGAGTTACTTATAAATATCGGTTTGAGATAGATTCTATCTTTGATTTGGACAGATCTTCTTTCAGTCTTCATTTGTTCTCACAACCCTCAGTTCATAAAGTCAATCATAGCCTGGAGAAGTAGTTGAGATTGAACTCCGTTTTCCCCAGCGGTGGTATGTGTGCGGCACACATCCTCAAAGCAAACTTGCTATGCTTAAGCAGATGCTGTTGTGAATCTTCTCAGTCATTGACAGAAGTAACTAATGAGGTAATTGCTTAACGAGACTAATGTCTATGTGACGGATGGATAAAACTGTGGTGATTCAGTCCTACGAGATGACGCCTACCCTGGAGCGGCGCGTCACAGTTTTCGGATACATGCAATCAATCAAATTTGAAATGTGGCGTTAATGACACGCGTACGGCTTCTAAATACACGCCATAGGGGGATTTTACCGGCCAATCAGAGACAGTGCAGACAGAGGCAGAATCGTGCAAGCAATACTGCAATATGATTGGTGGAAGCCTAGATAACCAATGATCTTCTTCTGTACATATGTTTACTCGCTTTCATTTCTTCCAATAAACGAATTACGAGTTGCCAGTTTTATGGCCTTTTTCTCATGTCTCGTCCACATGGGTTACTGCGAACGGGTACCATTGCGGTCCAGTGCTTCTCTAGTCCAGTCCGTGATAGCTGATCTTTGATTCGTGTTCTATCATTCCTATTGCGTGGTTCGTGTTCCGAATTCCGTGCGTAATGCTACTACAAATATAATCATTAGAAAAACCTTCTCTTGTGAACTAGGGTACGGAGAGAGTTATCGCAGTTCCGTTCCATCTACTCACACTGCCTTTAAAACTTTCTCAATATATTTTTCTTATTTGTATTTATCTGGTAAGAATGAGTGCTTGATTATTTTATTCACTGAGAAAATTCATTCTTCTGAACCATAAACATGAGATCATCTTTGATAGTTAAAGTCATTAATACCGGTCATTCTGAGTTATTCGGATTGATACCACAGCAGGGAAAATCCTAGCATAGAAACCACACGTCTTGGAATTTTTTTCTAGAGAGAATCCGTATTTCCGAGTGCTGTTTGTGACCCTCATCAGTTTGAAAGTTGTTTCACTTTGTTGAACGGCACTAATAATTCGAACTCTGGAGGGCGAGGGTTGTATCAAAGAAAGTGTGGTGATCCGGGCCTAAGAGATGACACCTACCCTGGAGCGACGCGTTACAGTTTTTTGGACAACTGCGATCAATCAAACTTCACGGGTGACGTCAAAAACGCGCGTACGTGTCAATGCTTCTGACTACATACCATAGGTAGATCGTACCAGCCAATCAGAGACCACGCGGTCCGGACAGAAGCAGAATGATGCCTGGAATACTGGAACGCGATTGGTAGAAGCCCGGATAGCCACTGAACCTACATATAATTTAATCACCTTTATTTTTTTTCAATAAACGAACTACTGCTCCTGAGATCTTTTCCCCACGTCTCAGTTACGTGGGATATTGTGTGCTAGTTCCAGTTCAGTCCAGTGTTTACGTGATCCAGTCCGTGATTGCTAATCCCTGATTCATATTCCGTGATCCGTATTGCGTGGTTCTTGTTCCAAGTTCAGTACGTACTACTACTCTTACTACTACTATTACAATCATTACAGAAAGCTTGTTTGTTTGATTCGGGAATACAGAAAAAATGATAATGATAATGATCAATGAGAGGGAGGGAAGCGGACACGGGCCCAATAAATGCATGCGGTTAGGTGACTCAAAGCATTAACAGTAAGAGGTGAATTTTATCAAGTGGTCAGATCGTAACGGAATTAATCGCGATGTATTGAACCGATGGTTCGTTGCGGATAAATTTTAGTGTCCTTGTCACTAATACACTCTGGAAATTAAAAAGAGACTGGGTAGATAAATTTACCATGAATATTGTCAGTTTCGATTCTTGTTGGGGACTGCACTCTTTGTTCCTCTCGGGACTGCTGGAATCTTAGTTATGCGACACATGATCAAGTAAATTAAATTGAAAAGAAGTCAATGATCAACGAAGAATGAGTAATCATTATATTCTAAGTTGAGCGTGTAATGGGCTGAAGAAATTCTATTCGACTAATCTGATCAATCCAGTTGGAACCTTTATTATCACCATAGCTCATTTGGCTATTCAAACACAAACGGTAGCTTGCAAACGGGACATATATTGTTGTCTCAGAATAGGATGGACCAAGAAGCAGGTTATCAGAAATTTGAATACAACCAAGTAAACCTCAAAGCAATTAAGAAAGATACGTAGCAGTTTTATCACATAATTCGAACAAATTGAAATATTTGTTCGTTTCTCTTTTTGTTTAGAAGTGATTTTCAGTTTTAAAATAGAAGAGCAAATTATGAATTTTCGCATTATTTTGATGCTTCACACTTTGTGTATGGAATCAGTGGGCTTGACTTATCGGAAGATTAAGTGATGCAGCTGCACCGACATGTTGACGACATATTATGTTTTGTGGATGATAAAGTCAAGATGTTTGACTTACTTGGAATATTTAATTCCACTCATCCCAACATCGAAACCACATCTGGTTACCTCGTCACACAGATGGTTCAATTCATAAACTGTTGCATAGAAAACCGACATGGAGCTGGTAGTAAGTTCAATTCAGAAGTTTTACTCCGCCCAAACAAAAAAGAAATCCAATTCGACGTTTACTATATATTTTAGTGAAAATATGCGCCGACTATACCATAAATATGGAACTATTTTTTGTATGTCATGCTCTACATAAAACGGTTATTCCAAATATTTTATCAATAGCGATTTACGCAATAATTTCACACGGAAGTAAATTTTAAATGTAGGAGAGAAACTAGAGTGCAGCCTATTCCAACCCATAAACTTGTTACTGCTTTGGAGAAGTGTAGTGATCGTAGTAGTAGCAGTAGTACGCACGGAATTCGGAACACGAACCACGCAATAGGAATGAAAGGACACGAATCTAGGATCAACTATCATAGACTGGATGACGGAAGCACTGGGCCGCAATGGCACAAGCTCGCAATATCCCAGGTGAATGAGACGCGAGGAAAGGGCCACAGGAATAGTAGTACGTAGTTAGTTTATTGGAAGAAATGAAGGTAATTAAATAATATATACAAAAGGTCATTGGTTATCTAGGCAATACTGCTTGCATAATTCTGCTTCTGTCTGCACTGTCTCGGCATACTTCAGTGAGCTAATTTTTAACAAACCTGCCCGATAGGAAACCGAATCCTAAGCAACTGCGTAAACAAATAAACCACCTTAGAAAATCTGTTTCCAGTCACTTGTTAAGGGTGTATTGGGTTTGATCTAGCACACTTGCCATTAGGCGATCCACTCAAACATTGCAATGGTTTCTTATATACAGTTGTAAAAAATATAGTAAACAATTGCTCTTCAGTCATTATAGATGGAAATATACATTTGAACTTGTTCCTTATGCTTAGAATAGTTTGAAAACTGGCAATGACAGGACTCTGAGTAAAAATTACTGTGGCAATAAAATAGCTGCATTTTCTGCCTCCTTGTACTGTGGCTAATTGCAGTTACCTAGTGAGACCAGCAGAGCATAACAGCCGCTCTCGCATCACTCATACCCCTCTCCATCCAGCCAAACACATACATTTTCGGGGGGGGGACACTCTAAGCTGAAAGACGTTTATATATGAGGTGAATATGTGAAAGGAGAGCAAAAGGACCAAAAGAAGCACGTTCACCTCCTTCAATTGGGTCAGAACTACAAACAGTGTGACAGAGACGAGAGGAAAAGGCCACAGGAATGGTAGTTCGTTTATTGGAAGAGATGAGGGCGAGTAAAGAAGAATCATTGGTTATCCAGGCCTCCACCAATCGCATTCCAGTATTCCAGGCATCATTCTGCTTCTGTCTGGACTGCACTGTCTCTGATTTGCTGGCACGATTCACCTATGGTGTGTAATCAGAAGCAGTGACGCGTACGCGCGTCATTGACGTCACCTTTGAAGTTTGATTCCTCGCAGTTGTCCAAAAACTGTAACGCGCCGCTCCAGGGTAGGTGTCATCTCTTAGGTCTGGATCACCACACATACCCCGGGAAATTCCGGACCACAAATTTCATGGTCAACCATTTGAATATCATACTAAACTCGTTCAGTGGTACAATTTATTTTATCTAATTACCAAATGAGTGAAATCGTGGTTTTATAATCGTACACCATTTGGATAATTTCATGTTCCAAAATTATAGTTTGTCGGAAGTGGATATCACTAGGATCAGCAGAACTGTGAAAGTTTCTCGGCAAGATTGTTCAGTGACCGAAATAAAAAGCTCGGGGATAGTACGGCATTTTCAACTTTTGTTCACCTATCTACTGGTAGATTCGAATGAAGTTCCGTTTGGTAAAAACTCAGGTTCTATCCCTATCGACCTTGGTGAAGCTGTACTGACCGTCGTCTATTGAAAACCCATCACCGCCATTTATCATATTATAAACAAAATATTCATGATTTTAAATGATCGTTTTCTTCCGAGTAACCCGTGCTGCTTTTCCCCGACTGTGACGGCGAACCAGCGGGCTGGAATCGCGTAGGCACTGGTTCATTTGAGCGGAGAATTAATTAGTCTATCGATCGAGTTCATCACGACTCGCATTACCCGACCTTAAGAGGTCACGTAACGGCGAACTCTTTCATCCTCGTCTAAGCCTCGAGACCTTACGAGGTCCCTCAGGAATGAACATGCAGATTCTAATTTCAGCAAAATATTCATTCTCGCTCGGTAACTAGTTTACACAATAATGCTGTTAGTTTATAGAAAAATTAATTACCTACGAGTGAACTGTGATAGTGTGGGCATTCGGTTCATTGGTTGACATCTGACCGCTAAAACCCATTGTCGCTTCTACCATTCGTTCTTCACAAACTATTCCAACCTAAAACCTGCAGTAACACCAAGCCCTACTCTCCATATTGATTTTTACAGAATCCATCCAATAAGAATACATTCTTTTGGTTATTTTTCTCCATCCGTATCTAGAATCCACAGACTCCCACTCACCGGATAACCATCTGTTTTCTTGGCTCAAGAATTTGGGAGTTTCCGATCCACTGATGCATTCTGCTCATGATGCGTTCACATCCATTGGAACCATTGTTTAAGACATTACACTTTTCCAGAACAGGTGACTTCCATCAACATCATGTTCACTGCCTGTCGTCAAATGTTTGCGATCGTGTGTACTGGCTGGCTAATCCGGATGCACCAGTAAATCTACAATGGCCATGCGATTATGCGGTGATAACTAAACGAGTTCAGGGATGATTTGAATTGCTACGATGAGGGCAACATTCACTTTTGTGATATGGGATAAAGTGAAAACGGTCCTCATAGAAAATATATATATAAAACTTCACCCGAGGAATCATCTCCCGATGTTCATCAAATTGTTTGCAAACTCAATGCATTTGGTCTGCATAGGTCATTTTAGAAACGCCTCAAACCGATTTCGTATCACTGGGTGCTTTAGACTGTCGAACCCCTTGTGAACTTATAACCCGAATGCAGCGCACAAATTAATCTTTGACTAGTGTTAATGATTGACGAACACAGAAAGGGGTAATGGCGAGAAACAAAACTGGTTCCGTTGTACAACAGCCTTCAGCTAATTTCTTCAGTGAATGTTTTTACAAAAACGATAGTCTAGGGTAACAGATATCTTCTGTACGCCCCGGGACATATCCCGCTGAAAGTTTCGAGTAGGTGTTTGGTATCGCAGCACAAAACGATTTATTCAAAAACAATGTTCTCATTGAGTATGGACGGGCAACAAATTCTCCAAACCAGAATATTAGAAAGTTGACCGAGGAAAAGAACAGCAACGATTTTGGACATGTTCACTGGGCGATCATGAGCCGAAGAACAATCGAGTGGCTTAGCAGGAAGTAGAGTTATTCGGTTGTATGTAGTGAGTCAAAAGCTGTGGTATCCGCATATGTGATCAGAAGAGAATCATTGCAAGCAGGAGATGCAATCTACGTAGGCAGAAAAGAGGACATACTTTATTATAACACTCTGGAGAACCACTGACCCGGAAATTTAGGCTGGGGAGACTGGATACTTTTGCGTAAATTTGATCAGACAAGAAAAGTAACCTTTCATGAGAGCAGGGGATTTCAGAACATTTCTGAGGAGGCACAAAGTACCAGACTAGGTTGAAGGTATCCGGATGATGATAAAGTAGATTCGGAATCACATGGAAACTCGCCTGTCGAACCGCGCTGATCATCCGTAAAATAAGAAAATTAAGGGTTCCACAATATACCGTTCACAATTCTGTTTTTCAACATATATTTCTCGTTTTACTGTTCCAGTAATTTTGCAAGGCTCTCAAGTATCGATTTCAGTAGGAAGGGGAGGATCACTGTGTACCAGTATCGCATCTTTCAAGTTTCGTTTGACGACTTGATCGCCAAAACACTGCGCACTGCACGTTAGTGCAAGTTAAAAGTCTACACACAATCATTTCAGATCCCGAACGCCTTTTCCTATTTATCCTCCAAAAATCACCATTTCTTCATATCACAGGGTGCGTAAACGAGAACCAATTTTCGACGGGTCCGAATCTGACACGGATATTTATCAAGCGACAGATGCACAGGTGATCTGATTCAACTGTTAGTTATTTTTCATGCAATTATTTGTTTTTCGGATCATTGTCCTCCGAAACGTAGTTATGTGCTGACAAGAATCACATCATATAGGCAAACATTCTCCTCAACCCTTCTCCTCCAGTCGAATATTAGCAAGGAGCCAGATCACCAGGCCACCGATCGGGTCCATGAAAGAGTGAACCTATTTACTTGTTTATGCTCATATTTGGGTTTGTGGAAACATGCAAAAAGTCACAGGATCACAATGACAATATGAACGGACGTAATGGGCCACCAACGTATTCACACGTGTAAACACATTCGTGATAAAGGATGATAAATTTTAGAAGGTGAATGATGGATTTTGTACAATATATTGAATGACAAAACACCGAAACAATAGAGTTCCTCATCAACGGATAAGAGGCATTCCACCCCCTCACTCCTTATAAGCGGTTCGGAATAACCTGACAAGGGAACTTCTCTAGGGTAAGACGACCATAGCAGACAGCCGGACGACCACGATCCCCAGCGTGCTCAAAGTCGATTCGTTCATGCGATAAAGTACCCATGACCCACACCACATACGCGATTTTTAGACAACCTGATTGTCAGCCACATTCGGTTTTGGCACAAGACCTACGTCTGACTTTTCTCTCCCACCCAGGTAGTTTTACCCCTTTTGACTAGTGAGGTGTGATATATTTGGCATAATGATCAGTCACTTTTACCGGGCTTGATTATTGTTTAGTGTTTTCTTCCCAACTCGTTCAGCTCTGATAAAGTGCGCAGAATAAAACCAATATATCAGCTGGGTAACCTTCATACCCGGAGTTCAAATTGACAATTTGAGAGTAATATGGACCTAATCCACCTCGACGTGAAAATAAAGTATAATCAGTACAAACCATTTAGGGTATCCTGTGCGAATCCACCTCAAACTGAAGTGGAAGACGATTTTGCTGTGTAAGAGCAAAATTTGATCCACTCAGTTCAAATTATTCACACTGGGAAATAGGAATCATTCATTTCCACTTATCTGACCGAACCTTTTGAAACGCCTCAGCAAAAGTTAGGTGGGACTAGCACTGGCACTCATTCGTCCACTTAAAACCTAAACACTACTAACATGTGCATGCCATTCGCTAACAAGAATCAGTTCATCCCATCTTTTTCGTGAACCACTACCACTGCATCATTGTAGAACAAGATTGATTTAAGCACACACACACACACATGGATCGGCAACCTTTTCGCCCAACTATCTCAATCGAGCAGTCGGCCGTTTTCTATCGCTCACATCACACACAGAAAGAGACTATTAGGCTACTAGGTCAAGTTACTGGTTTCCTAGCATGTCGAAATAAATTAAACCAGTGTAGAAATGACAAACTTCGTTTATTCCTCGTTCATGATCGAGAGACAGTGTGTGTGACTGAGTTTTTAGCTGATTTTCCAAGTTGTTCGTTGTCTCCCCGCGTTGGATCTACACGGAATGCATGCAAGGACAGGACGGGTGGACAGAAATAAATGCTGTCTGTCCTTAACCGACCTGGGTCTCATTCGCACCTCGGTTTGTTCATCCCTATCGCCCACTTGCCCTAAACCAAGCGACCCCATATTGACACGTGGGCGATAGGGA
>UZAN01053552.1:2530-13468 GCA_900618425.1 Echinostoma caproni
CACTCACCATTGCAGCACACGAAGGCATACAAGAAACAAACATCGCACAAAAAAAGTGACACGATGCTCCCTTTGCTGGCCAGTGCTGAATGTGCCACAGCTGCCGGTCTCTAATATGAGTGCGAAAGTGCGACTCCACAATGGTACTTTTAGTTTCATATTCTTACCTTTCCTCCCTCTGTAAACCTTTTTGACTAAACTCTAAACAGTATCACCTGAAGTAAACCCCTGGTAATGTTGCTCGCTGGGGTAGCTGTCAGAATCTAGATAAGGTTAACGAATCATGACAACCCACGAAAAAAATATTCACGTCGTAGCACAAGAGGAAGTCCCAAATCCTACTGGTGTATGAATCTAGACGCACGTTAGGCGAAAGCCTGTTTTCGTCCTAGAAACCTGACCTGACCTGACCTGCCCTGCCCTCTGTCAAGAGCTGCACGTGACCAGCTGCTGCTAACATGATATCCCGGTATCTAGGGTTCTGGAATTCTATCGTCCTTGGTCTTGGGTTACTTTCGCTACCAACTTGGGAGGTTTACCTCCGTTTCCCCAGGCGCAGGATTAGCTTGATGTAGACGCTCTGGGATATCAGCAAGGAATACGATATTAAGTACGCAGTGGAGTTGTCGATCGGACGGGAGTAGCTTCCGATACTGCGTAAAGTTGATTAGACAATTTTAATCCCCTCAATTTAGCCCCTTTTCCAGAAGGTTGTCTCCTTAGGGGTTTGCCGAAAGCAGGAAAACAAGTAAGGATATCTCCTCGCTTCATTAGTTAAAGACTTCAAGTACACATGGGTTCGTATACACACCAAATGTGACAGTACAGACAGCTTGAGAACAATTTCGACAGTCAAGCCCGAGTTTACTCCATTTCACAAAATTCCGGCTTAATTAGAATTTACTCTCGATGTTTTCACTCTAAATACTAACTTTGGGAAGTGTTGCTGACCAACATGCGTTCAGGGCCAAGGTGTTAAAATTGGCGCAGTTCACTACTTCTGCGGGTAACCTGTTCCGCCTAAGTATGACCTTAAGTTAACCCGTGCATCCAACCTGGCGTGGTTTTTCTGAAGGTTATAGTTATGACCTCTCGTGTTTTGAGCACGAGAAACCGGAAACAAGTCATCTAGGTTTGGTCCGATAGACCTCGCACAATTTTAGAGGCCTCTACCAGATCTCCCTTCACTCGTCTACGCTTCAGCGAAAAGACATTAAAATCGCTCATGGCTTTTCCCCTTTTGCCCAGTCACCATTCAGGTAGCTAGGCGTTGCACTCTTTCTAAACATGTTACATCCCTTCTGTAATATTTACGTTTTGCACAGGACGGAAGTGGTGTTGTCTACTAATCGCCTTGGCTTCCAACACTGCTCTTGAAGTCTTGAAGTATTCCACGGGTTCTGGGCTACGCCCAATGGTCCCGGATCTTGGAAACTTGTCGGTTCTTGATTGATGAGTAATGCCCGCTGACGAGAATTTGAGAGCACGGCCCGTTAGTGAGGGTGATTGAGATGGGGATTCAGGTAATTGCAAGGAAGAACCTGAAGAGGACTCGGGAGAGAAGTGGTGCAGTATCTACTTGCAGTGCACAAAGATGCGCATCTGGATAGCAAATACATTTTTACATGAATGTAAGCAAAATTTGACATAGTGCAATCTTGGAGGTAATACGGAATTTTATGACGCATAGTTTTCGAAAAGGTTTTCTGTTTTTGTTTTTTGGTTCGTTCTTTGTATGCACAAAAGCACACAACAACAACAACGAAAATTATAACTCATCGCAGTTGAGATAAATGCATTTAAAACGAGAACTGGATGGATGAATAGATTGAGAGGAAGCAATTAATGGAAGTTAGTGGTAGCGTATTTAAGGCCAAGGAAGATATCCAGCTTGTGTTTAAATATGCTCCTTGAAGGCGCTCCAACAACCTCCTGTGGGAGGCTGTTCCATAAAGGAATGAC
The DNA here is from genome assembly GCA_900618425.1 of Echinostoma caproni. NCBI lineage: Eukaryota > Metazoa > Platyhelminthes > Trematoda > Plagiorchiida > Echinostomatidae > Echinostoma > Echinostoma caproni. Next base: position 4,493 of record UZAN01053552.1, read on the forward strand.
TCTATAGGTAAAAAACCAGTGACGAACTCGGGTGCGGGGCCGAGGCTTGAACAAATTTTTCCTGTGACCACGAAGAGTATCTAAGCTTCAGGAGGTGAAAAACTCTTTGGCCTTATCCGGGGAAAATGATTGGTAAAGGAGGAAAAGGTCCGCTCGAATTTGTTGGGTGTTTGAGGGATAAAGGTTCAGTGTAATGAGACGGAGGGGGTATGGGACATGGAAGAAACCTGAGGCTAGCTTTGTGGCTGCTTGCTGAACTCGTTCGAGGGATTTACGATCACCCACAAACCCAGAGCACACGATTTGGGCTCCATATTCTAATAGCGGTCTTACATAAGTGCCATATAAGAGTTTAAAGAATTCTTTATCAAAGCGAGGGAAGAAGCGATTGATAAAGTTGAGTACCGCAAAAGTCTTTGTCAGGCCTTTTGGTGGTGGCAAGAAAATGGTTTGAAGTTGAGAGGTGTTGCAAATAACGAAGGTGTGCCCGCAGCCCTTACCAATGGATATACCTACACATTTATCATCATTTATTGGGAGGCTCCAGTCTGATGACCATGCTTTGGTGATATCCATGACTGCCTGCACTGTTGATGTGTCATTCCCCCAGATTGTGACATCTTCAGCATAGATAGCAACGTGGACTGGGATTTTGCACTGGAGGTCATTTATTTATAGAATGAAAAAGGAGTGGACCTAGGACTGATCCCTGTGGAACACCTATTGTCATCGAGGAAGACTTGAAAAAAGAGGTCTCTTCCCTAACAGAGGAGCGGGAATATAAAAAGCTGCCTAGAAGGTTAAGAAGCCTGCCGCTAATACCATACTTTTCCAGCTTGTGCATTAGTGGAGAATGTGGTACTTGGTCAAAGGCTTTGCCAAAATCTATGAAGATTGCGTGTGAGACTTTACGATCATCATATGCCTGGGTTAGACTTTCCATGACATATAACATATTGTTGATGCATGATTTGCCAGGAACGAAGTCGTGTTGCGAAGGGGAAAGAAGGTTGTTTTCCTTCAGGTGTTCAATAATATGTCTCTTAATGAGACGTTCAAAACTTTTGCTGGGGACGCTTGTTAGCCCTATAGGCTTGTAGCTGCTGGTGCCATGCCGTGGTCCTTTTTTGTAGATCAGTGATATGTTTGCCTTTGTCCAGGCATCGGGGAATCCAACTTTATCTAGGCAGCTCTGAAACAGCCGTCTGAATATAAGAACACAGCCGAAAATGTTCTAGAGCTTCGTCCAATCGCAAGCTGACGTTGAAAGCAACTAAATGATGTTTTAGGCAAAAGTGCTCCTGAAGGCCCCCCCCTCCGCGGCTTACACTTCCAAATGAGAAAGCGCATTCTCTGAAACAAGAGAGGTGAGTCAAAGACCTTGGAATTACAGTCTCAGCCAGCTTTGACCCAGCGAACAATGTGCCAAAGCAGTACACAACGCCCGAAGAGCGCTGTTTGCACTCAAAGCTACAATAACCAGCAGAGAAGTCGATGTATTCGTCCCTCTGTATAGGGCACTCGTAAGATCTCACCTAGAATACTGCAGTCCTACCGAGTAATGTACGTAGACAGGTTTGAAAAAGCACCATGACTAGCCACTAGAATGGTTCGCAAAACCAAAGGGCCATCCTACGAGAGCCGGCTTTGGCACCTAAACCTCTTATCTATGTGTAAAAGATGTCTTTGAAGAGACCAGATCGAAATCTTCAGACAAACAAAGAACGCCGATCTGGGTATCCTACCTCTGAGATCCACGACAGAACTAAGGTTCACGAGTATCACCTACAACAAAATAAAAGCAGGTTGGATTTGAGGAAATATTTCTTTACCAACAACGTGGTCAACTTCTGGAATCGCCTCCCCGAAAGACTCGTTCAACTAAATACAGTGCAAGCCTTTAAGATGGAATTAGATAGAATATGGACCGAGACCTTTCCAGAAGTGGTCTAAAACATAAGGGAAATAAGCTCCTTCTCTTTTTCTCCCCATCTCCAAATGTAACTTAACGTGGTGCACATACACACCATGCACATGCAGGAACGCTTACGCTCAAGTGTACGTTAGTCTCTCATTCACCCGGCGAGAAGACAGTTCGTTCCCTCCATTTTTCAGCCTTGCGCATAAATATCATCCTAGGACGGTCACGGAACCATCAACGTGCTGTAAACCGGACAAACATACAGCTCGATCGGTCCATTGACGAGATCGAGCCAGAATCAGGACAACCATAGGGCCGAGGCCTCTACATCCTGGAAATTTGGATTGGATTGTTCATACAATTTTCCAGAATTCCTTCCAAAACGAATAGCCCGATATACAAAAGCTGACGAAATTCCGTGGCTTTCCAACTTTCAAAATAATCAGAATCCCAACACTGGTTGAAAACCGCACGGTACACGTGATTGAACTTCATCTAACCGATCTTCTATTCGTTGGAAGTCCGTAGCACTGATTCTGATGTTGTTACCAATATGTCCTGTTCTCCCCAGTTTCATTAGACGCTTACAGAACCTTGAACAAACCAAGGGTATGTATTCCAACGGTAATACATGTACCATGTCTACGGTCAAACGTTCGAATGGTGATTCCTTCAACGTGATGAGCATCGTCCCTTCTGGTTCGGAAACTTCGACCAGTTCTTTGTTCCCATTGATCTGGTGGGAACATTGCCTTCTTTCTTCCGTGAACGCCCATTGTTGGGCACCTACCACAGGCGATGTGGCCACTGTAACACTTTGTTTGCTTGACAAGGGATCGGCCTAGAGCATCAAAGATAACGCGAGCCACTTGAACGGCAACACATATATTCCTAGGTTGTGAAAGGATGCCGAAGGTCTCGGATTGACACAGTTCCTTGATGAGAGATGTGAGGAACTGCATAATGTTCATCGGTTTGCTCATACCGCAGTACACTCCGATGAGGAAGACTGATGTCCGTGGATGAACAGTACGACCAAGTACGGGCCATGATTCCAATCGTGAACTGCGAAACGGAGTGAGTCTATGGCCAGCTGCAATTGAACCATCATGGATTCATGCAAAACATGGTCCATTAGGACTCTATCCATTGATTCTGATAAACCAATGAGTATATAGTGACCATCAAATACAGAAATTGATCTAGTTATCCGCGGAGTCCGGAGTAGTGTTCGACTATCCTTCGGAAGTTCTGGAAACCGCATTTGCGTTAGCCACAGCATGACGTTGACATCACTAGCAGACATTTTTGTCTCGAAAGCTGGACGGTGGCAGATATCCTGCACTGGTGGAACCGGGGCTTCCCTCAGTTCACTTACAACGGAGGAATGTGCTTTGAAGGGAAATAATGAGGTACTCCAGTCAGCCTTCGTGTTCGACAAACTACAATGCATTTCAGTACACATGGATTGGTTTCACTCTTTTCATAACAAAAGCATTGATATAACAATAAGGGCAAATTACCATTCCCGTAACGAGAAAAGGCTGTAACATCTTCAGGAACTCGGCTCGGTGCTCAGGCATCTGAGTCAATATCTAGAATTTTATTAACCATGAGACCAATTCAATTTGTTTACTTAACTTACCATTTACCTCCGTCTCTTCAACAGCAGTGCGGATTACTTGCTCTTCACTTTGTAAAGTAGGGCATCCGCGCAATCGATTCGCATTTAATCGTGCGTGCATACTTTGTCTAGTTGTCTTAAGGGGCAATTTGAGGGATGCACAAAATGGCGGACGCAAAGAGAAATAGTAGCCATATTTGAATAAACACCGTATACACAGGTGTCGAACTTTAAACAAAAATGTACAATATGCGACTAAATTATTGCATAGTATTTCCAAAAAACGATAGCATAATATACTTATTTCATCTGAATATCATAGCTGGATTATAAATAACGTTTTGGTCGATTAAACAAATTCTCTACAACAATAGTCATTTCGTAGCGAAATATCGCTACTTGGTGTCAGCAGGGCAGTTTGCACAGGACGATACAGGCTTTCTGCAACCGAGCGTCCAGATTCTTCAGTTAGTTAGTCAGTCAATCAGTCAGTTTGTTCAGTTCCGTTCGGTTTGCATAAGAGATAAAATGGCCACGGCCAATCGATCGTCTAGAATTCCTTCGTTGGTATGAAGTCAAGTATGGCACCCATCAATGCGACTCTACTCTATATAGCTGGCTTACATATCTAACTTCCTAAAGGGGTGAACATTCTACGTAAGAGTAGGCAGTTCCAATTCTAGTCTGATGAACATCAATATTGAACTACCTCAGGGATTGGTATTAGGACCCATCTTCTTCTTACTACTTATAAATGATCTAGCCTTAACGCTCCGGTCACCTAGGTTTTTCTTTGCGGACAATGTGGAGGTTGTGCGGTCAACAGGGCAGGAAGATCTATCCAGGTATATTAATGCAGTCCTAAGTTGGACCCTCAAGTAAAACATGCCACTGAATGCTGGCAAAGTCACCTGCCATCGAGGGCCATAGAGCGTTTCACAGTTGGTCACGAGGTAGGTCCCCTCAATATGGAGGCGGCAAAAAATGTAAAAGACCTGGGAGTTTTGTCATTAGCCGGTTTTGGAGAGTCGCATCAATGTGCCTGAGTGGCACAGAAAGCTGTGTAAATCACAAATAGATCAACGAGCGACGCGTAGCCGAAATTGGATCCCAAAGCGTCAACAAAACGAACGATCCGACAAATTTCTACGGTACTGCATTATTAAACGATCGAATAAGCAAATAAAAACTGTAAAAACCTCAAAGTGATCTCAAAACAACTTGAAAACAAGAGCCAAGTGTTACTGTGAGCATAACTGAACAAACCTCAAAGTGATCTCGAAACAACTTGAAAACAAGAGCCAAGTGTTACTGTGTACGAATCTCAAAACAATGAAAACAAGAGCCAAGTGTTACTGTGAGCGTAATTCAACAAATCTGAATGGAAGAAAATAGATGAGGTAAGAATAGCACGCTCACCGTCACGCATAAATCTGAATGGAAGAAAATGAGCCTGGGTAAGAATAGCACGCTCACCGTCACGCTGCACCACAAGCCAAATGTGAGCGCTCAAGTCGCGATTAAAACAAGTAGGATAAAAATTGAAGCAGATCAATGGAAGAAAATGAGCCTGGGTAAGAATAGCACGCTCACCGTCACGCTGCACACGAACGCTGTGAGCGCTCAAGTCGCGATTAAAACAAGTAGGATAAAACTGAAGCAGATGAACAAACACGTGAGCGCTCAAGTCGCGATTAAAACAAGTAGGATAAAATTGAAGCAGATAAACAAACAAAGTCAAATGGTAAATGAGCCTGGGTAAGAAAAGTACGCTCACCGTCACGCTGCACACGAACGAGCCAAATGTGAGCGCAAGTCGGCGATTACAAACAAGTAGGGTAAAAATTGAAGCAGATAAACAAACAAAGTCAAATGGTAGGACTGATGAGTAGGATAAAAATTGAAGCAGATGAACAAAGTCAAATGGTAGGATTGATGTGTAAATATACAAGGGGAGTGGAACGTCAAATGTTTATATGTATGTGAGTGATGGTGTTTGTGGATGGAACGTAAAAATGCACAAAATGTGTAACCGAGATGGAATGACTGGGCTTCACAGGAAGGATTTTCACAGATCGATCAATACAGGGCACGTGCTCCACTGCGCACACTGTTCTGCCAATTTGTAGTCTGCTGTTACTATGATTCCTAAATCTCTAGCCTTATGTGTCACTCCTAGCAAAAGACCACTGTGACTATTTCTGACGATCAACCGTTCGTCTCCAGTGGTCAAGACATGGCTTTTTCTTATGTTGAGAGTCAAATCCTGTGTACTTGGCCACTCGAGCACTTCTCTTATGTCCCTTCCTAATTTTTCTCTCAAATTTTGTCCTACAGCTTGACGTCGTCCGCAAACATATAGTTAGGTGAGCCAAGGCCTTCCGGAAGATTATTAATTTGGGTTAGGAATAGAAGTGCACCTAGGACTGACCCTTGTGACATCCCACAACCAATAGCTTCTATTGGCGATTTCGCTTATCCGACTGGAACCTGGAACGTTCGATCTGTCAAGAAAGCTGTTTGCCGCTTGTGGATGTTACCCTTATCCTTAGATCATCTATCTCTACCAAAAGTTAGCAATGACACACTGAGTCAAATGCTTTGTTAAAGCCCAGATAGCACAATTTTTAGTTCTTAACCTGATCTAGCTGTGTCTTCATCTAAAAGTTCAACACATTGCTGAGACAGAATTTTCCCTTCAGGAATTCATACTTTGCCGCAAGCAGAAGATGGTGCCGATTGAGGTATTCACCTAAGTGGGTTCTGTTTATTCGCTCTAGAGCTTTGCACAAGATGCTCTTCAGACTTACTGGATGATAATTCTTTTTTGTGTGTCTCCGTCCCCCTTATGTATGTCGATCACAGTCGCATTTCAGTTCAACTCGGTTTTTATCTATGACCGTGACGGCATTGACATTGTCCAGGTTCTTGAACCGGTAAGCTCCCTGAATCTCACAGTTCTTTGACAATAGGAGACATGAAGTTTCTCTTCTGTTAGAGACAGGATAAACAGACTCGGATGTCCCGACCTGCAGACTGTGATTCCGCTTAGTGCGTGCAGGATCACCGTTGTTAGCTGTAAGGCACTTAGCGGGCGGTCTGTCCAGCAAATAAAGCAAATTAAGAGGTAAGCCCCCCAAAACCCAAAGAATGAGTAAGGGATTCGAGAGTGAAATTGTCCTGGGGACTCAGAGAGGCGTGAGCAGAAAAGAGAGGAAATAGAATTAGAGGTGATATACGTAGCGAGAGGACGCCACCTGCAGCATGAAATATAAAACTCGATGAGATTTGGAGGGGATCAAAGAGTAACCTATCAATTGAGCACCTTCGCTACAATTCCGCGTGATGGTTCTGTTAGTCGGTTACGTTTGACTCAAGAACATGCTCACAGAAGCTATCAAGCCGGTGTTTGAAGCCCACGATGGACATGGTCACTATCGTCTACTCTGGGAGTGTTTTTTCAATCATTTAGTACTCTTTCTGTAATAACTGCAGTCGAAGTCTGATCCTGACACGGTAATTTTTATTAGGTTCGACAAGCAAAACCTATTACGCACGAGCCCATGCTGTGAACCGGCAACCAGTCCGTGCCCTTCCAGGTGGTCAACTATTCTGTCCCGGATCACTCACTCCATCACCTTCAGCACCCCAGAGGTTAGGTTAACAGGCCTGTAACTTTCCCTGGCGCTTTTATCTCAACCCTTATATAAAGGCGTGATGGTAGCGTGCAGCCACTCCTCCGTCAAGGTTCCAGTTTCTAGCCAAACGACTACAGAAACTAGTGGTTTCAGGATGGTCGGATGGATGCCGTCTGGTCCCGCAGCCTTGTGCTTAACCAACCAAAAGATGCTCCTTTCGACTTCTTCACCCTCAATTACGTGATCAAAATTGCTGATGCATCTCTTGGATAGTTTCGGAAGGGTGTCCCATTGTCTGTCCTATAAACTCACTGAAAAATAACTTTTAGCACTTCTGTTTCGGCATTTTTACCTAGTCTCACCTCAAATGCTTGCTTACCTACCTCTTGTACTCTAGTACATTTCTTTCTGGTCGTCAGGTACTGCAAGAGACAACGGTGGCCACCTCTGGCCTTGTACTGATTCCAGGCCTCTTGCTTTCTAATGTTTTCGTTGCACACACAAGAGCTCCATCACGGTGGAGTTCCAGCCTTCCTAATTCTCCGGATAGGTGCAACTTCATTGGTAAGATCTATTAGATTCCGCCTAATCACCCCCATAGGGCCTGAACGGAGCTTGGTTCCGACGTCCAGTTCAAGGACGACGCTTTCCCGATGAATTATACTTGGTTTATTCGGCTGCAGTTCCTTTCTATCTAGTTGAGCACCCGGGCTCCTTCTAGGGAGTACGATAGGTAAACCATGGCAAGGTAGCTTTTCCCAAAAGGTGCTTCTATTTCAATCCTGTTGATATCGTTTGAGCACCGAGTTATGATGAGGTCTTATATCGACCCAGCTTGACCAGGTTTCCATCTTCTCTCCTGGTCTACATATTGCACTATTGCATGCTCGTGGAGCGAAGAATCCAGGTATCACAGGACAGAAAAGGCTTTCTCTAACCAAGCGTCTAGATTCTTCCTTCATTAGGAAAGTGTCTTCTCCCAACGCTTCAAACTCGTTTCGGTCACTGCCTTGCAACTGTTTTGCGGCAATACGACATCTCTAATGAAGACTAGATGGGAAATTAAAAGCATGTCAACTCTAAAAAACCTCAGAAGCAGATACTATGTTACATCTGGGTATACTTGGGTCGAAACCCTGTCTAACTGCTTCTTGAAAAAGACTTTAGTCGCATATTTCATCAAGTGAGGTGGTAGCTGATTCCATTTATCAAACACTCGGTTCGTGTAGGAGTTAAATCGCACACCGAGGCGAGCCCTTCGTTTTAAGAGCTTTAAGCTGTGTTCCCTGGTGGCCTCTACGGGCACTCGAGTGAAAAAACTTTTGGCGCTTGCGGCAGTGAATCCTTTCATTATCTTAAACGTTTCTATGAGGTCACCCCTGAGGCGTCTTTTTTCCATAGAGAAGAGATCTAACGCTTCAAGCCTTTCTTCATATGACTTGCCCCTCATGCCCGAGACCATTCGGGGAGATGACCTCTGCTCGATGCACTGAATGTCTTTCTGCAGGTAGGGTGCCCAGGCTTGGACACAGTATTCTAGGTGGGGTCTTACCAGTGTCTTATACAGTGGGATAAAGACTTCTGCCTTTCGAGTGGTCAGTGTATTTCGCAACTGAAATAGCTGACCTTTAGCCCTTTGCGCTGCAGCTTTGCATTGATCGTCTGGCTTGTAATGCTCGGAGACTACTATCCTTAAGTGCTTCGTTTGAGCTACGCGTGTTAGTTCGGTGGTTTCCGCCTCCGTGCTTACTCTAATTGGACCGCCGTCAGTGTTCGATATGTGACACTTTGAC
>UZAN01053553.1:0-15539 GCA_900618425.1 Echinostoma caproni
TTATCGGCAGAACATCAAAGCATAACGAGTTGCCAAATAAGATCACCGCCGTCATTCTATGAATGTGGTGCATTCGCCTCAGGATGACTCGCTGAAAATGAACTAGTTCACAGTATGACCCCGCAAAAATCTACCATACGAGCGTATTTAATCAATCCGATCGGCTGCTCTTGTTTGATTAATCGTGTGTGTTTACGATCTACCACCTGCTGCTCGATCTCCGGTAGCTGAACTGTGCGCAAATTATCCAGTCAGAGCATTACACACTACTAGTCACATTTACCCAACCGGATCTACAGAGTTTCTCAGTCTGCCAGTTTCAGTATAACCGCATTTCCACTGTTTCTTGATTATTGCGCGGATCATTTGCATGGAAAAATTCACTATACAAATACTGAAATATTTACTTCCCGGAATAAACTTGAAGAGAGAGCACAAAATACCTAGAATGCGCTCTGAATTTCGTGTGCGCTCTTTTCAAATATCGACTTACGAGTACGGAAATTTTAATTCTGAAACGGTAGAGAATCATCGGTGTCAGACTGAAACAGTCTATTCTGAACTATATGCAGGTCAAACGAATGCAAGCCATTCAAAAGCTAAGTGTTAGATATTTAAAAGAAAAGGTCATGTACTTGCACACAGTGACTGTTTACGCGGGTAGTCAAAGTTTTGAACTCAGGTCGGTTGATCAATAATGCAATGGACTTCATGAAAGTAATTCCAGCTCAATTATTTTCTTTAACGTGGTTTGATGTGATCTACAACTTTTATCATCGATAAATTGAATGAGTACTTTAGATATTTGATCCTGTTCTAAACGCATTAACAATGTCTGATCCGATCAGGTTTGTTTCGATTTCGAACAATCCAGGTCTGCATGTTCGTTGTTGTTTGTTCGACTCCGATTGCTGATCAAAATTATTGAACCGTGATTGGTAAAGTGTTCACAATAATCGGATAGATGTGAGTTGAGCGCATTCGATAGCAAGCCATCTACGATCGATTGTCAATTTGGATGTTGCAGTCGAGTTTCAGTTTCAAACCGCATCAGGAATTTCCGTGATTAGTGCGTCCTACGGCGATCCGCGCACGTTCCTACGCGTCTAATTGAATACATCTCCCTGTAGATAGCATACTATCGCATGGCAAAGCTAATTTTTATACAAATGCTTATGAAATTGTCGACTGACTCTCAGCTGGAAGCAATCGTGTATCTTTGTGCATTCGGATAACCATAATTGCTCGTGTTGGATTTCGTGATAGACTGGGAAACGCGCTGATTGTCACATGCAATTTTAGCATCGGTGGAATGATCATCCTCAAATTGGTTCTGGCATTTTAACTTGTAGATATTTCCTCGAAAAAACCAACTATATGGATATTCAAAGTAGATCAGCCGATCTGTTCCTTTGTATATTGCAAACACGTGGATGACGGTGTATTTTTTTCTTTTGTGATTCCAACAACATACGCGCGCAACTGTTCGTCAACAGTTAAAAGGTTCATTGTTCGGTCTATATTTAGATCAGGTGGATAATTGGAGTTATAATTTGAAAGCGATAGGACGGTTGCATCACACGAATTTGGTTTTGTGTAAAAGAACATGGGTTGCCTAATGTGGGCATTTTTGTAGCTTTATTCTTCCGAATTGCAAACGCGACCTGGTCAGCTGTCCGTTCTAGCTAGGGCACGATTCCCATGTTTTCGATACACTATTCTCCATGATCATCATGATCATGATCGGCTTGAAGCAATTGGTTACATCGGTACTTTAATTGACAAAGTAATTGGATCGAGTCAAAGAAAATCTGAAGCACGGCTTTTTCCCTAATTACACAATATTATCATTAACGATAAGGTGCACAACGCTCCGGGGAATGTGGAAAGCATTTAAACGACATATTGTCACGAGCGGTCGATCATAATCGCTCTGACGAATTAGGTATTAGTTACCCTATCAACTACTTTCGTGCTTTTTATTATCGTTCTGTGTGGAGAGCATTGGGCGCACGACCCAATTATGAACGAGCGCGTTTCTGACTAGCCTTCTGCTGTGTTGTTGTTAAGAGTAATTCAAACAGGTGCTTTCACACCTCGGTTTTCGATAGCATTGTTTGAATAATGTAGGTTTTGTACTCCATTAGTGGGATAACCTAAGGTCTTCTTCTCGGGTGTTTCTGTCTGTATAGATGTGGTCTGATTTTCCCCGATCAGAGGAGATTGGAATTCACTAAACCGGAACGAACTAACCGTGATTCTGTTGAGTCTGTTCAAAATCCAATCGCAAGATACATACCGACCAGTGCAGTCCTGGATTACTCAACTCTCACAAACTGGACAGCTTTACGAACAGCTCACGTGCGATTCAACGATTTTGACCCGACATCAGTTACACCGCTGGCACTTGTCTGGCATCTGCGTGATTGGCATTAGCACTGCTCAAATTCCAATTACTAATTTATTTATCCAATCCATCTGTGCCCGGGAGATGTTCGCCAGGAATGCGTTGACACGTTTTGAACATTATGGATGCGGTTGTAAATCGGAATCCTCACACCAGCAACAGAAGCTAGTCAGGACACTGGTGATGCAACATTCTGGCAGCCGAACTGATTGATCCTAATTCAACCCGAAATTACTTTGATCTTTCTCATCTACCATTACCGAATGCATCACATGCTAAGACACAATAAACGCACCTGTCCACACACTCCGCGATCATTTACCCATTTTGAGAGACATATCTTACCGGTGAATTAGTTTTGGTGAGATGCAATAATACGGGGTTGTGATGCAAACATTGTTGGCCTTGTCAGTTGTTACATTTCACAACCGTATAATATTTTGCCTGCGTGGATCGGGTTACTCGTCTATCAGGCTGTCATGGGTAATTGCCGGGTGCTACATTGTCCCACCATGCAACAAAATGGATCGATAATACTTGACGAGTGCAGATCTGTATCGGAGATCGCGTACATCATTTGCACGATGTGGCGTAATTTGAGCTTTTGAATTCATTGATTGATGAGCATTGCATTGGCGTTTCAACCGTTGCTAAGAGAACTGCGATGCATGTGATCCGGAATCTGAATTCATGTTAGTTCTACAACAAACCTGGTGTAATACCGCCATACAATGCAGAGCAGTGACACTGGCAAATATATGCTCTCTACAAATTGTGTAATACATTGAATATGTTGTCAAAAGGTAATTGAACTATCACCACCACTGGTAGATTTGGAAACTGTCGCGGAAGTATCCATGTGAGTGCTGTTTTGCCTGCGTTTTATCATATCCGGAATATTTCTCACTAGATGGGAGGAGTGATGGTTAGTTTATGCTAATCGTTCGATTTGCCAATGACGACCAATCCGTTTCATTTTTGAATGTCGCGCAAATCAATTTGCAGTTGCACTCGAATCGTGCTTGAATGTTTATTTTGTTCATTAATTTTTGGAAAATGATTGTGGATTCCACAAAGAAGTATACATCTGTGTCTGAATTTCGTATCCGATATCACAAACAGCAAGGATTTTTCCCAAAATTTCCCACCATCTGGATTTAGACACATCTGATTGATTTTCTAATGGTAGTCATTCAAATGTGAATCAGGCTGTGACACCAATTCTGTTGTCGAAGGTTGATAATATCTATTGCGACTTAACTTTTTTCACTTAAGCCTAATTATATTTCTTCTCATTGATATTGCATAATGCATTCATCTCTCCTGGAGTTATTCTATCTATCGGATTATCGTTGATGACATGAAAGGTTTGGGTCCAAAACAGATATTGTCCATGTGACGGACGCACATAGTTGGAGATCGCTCTGGAGGAATTCAGTGGTTCGCACGTTACTTGTTCTATCCTTTTTCAGCAGTTACGAATTCGGTGGACACGCATTCGACTTGATGAGCTCTATCAACTAGGCAATACGTGTGAAGTGCGCTCAACATTTTTCAATAATCGCACGTACCCACCACCCATTTTCACGTTTCTGTCAAAGTGACACACTTCACATTCTGTTTCTCTTACAAATTCAATTGCTTGCACCAGTAAAGTGGTCACAAGATGACGAACTATTTTTCAACCTTGTCTTTTGTCCGTCGCAACCATTTCCATTTCTTCACCCATCCTCTTGTTCATAGTTCTGGTGTACTTCGCCATATTACTGCTCTTCTTTTATTGATAATCTGTCTGTCCCATCTACACGACGTCGTTTTGTGTCAGAAAATTTCATCTCTTTCCCCGTTCGATTCGCTCACTGAGATTCTAGTCCACATACATCCGTTTTGCAACCAATCTGATTTTATTCTTAACACGTTCAAATGCCTAGAGTGCATTTTCACTTCTACCGGTCTTCATTCTTAATGGACTCTGTTTATGTTAACTGTAATCCTATGCCCAGGTTGACCTCCGTCGAGTTTCTAGGTTTCACCATAATATTAATAACAATAATGTCCGGCAGTCTACAGACATTTACGTTTGTGTGGTACAACTGATACACATCTCTTCTCGGTTACGCAAACCAAGGCTATTCAGAACCCCTCATTCTGTCCGTCCTCTTTCGTTCAACAATGTGTTTAACCCATTTTACTCTATTGCTCCTCTGTAGTGTTTCCCGGCATTTTAAATTAGGATTTCAAAACATTTCATCATTTTTTCGATGGTAATCAGTCGTTCATCATTAGTCCGAATTGATTCAACAATCACAGAACTCATTATTGTCCACTCTCTCTCTCTTGTGGTAAATTTTCCAAAAACATTCATGACAACTTCCTTCAACCATTGCACCCCAATCTTTCATTTTCTTTTTCCCATTCATCCAGACGCCCTTTTTTCCGGCATCTGCCTTCCCGTATTGACGTGTATTAGCATTTCCCCGTATCCTAACTGACCCGACACTTAACCAAAACGGAACAGGTCGAAATTGAACTACGTAGGGATTTCTGTACATTTAACAGACGTGAGCGACTTTGGTTATATTGCATGTTAAATAAAACTGTACATTTTATTGCGCGTGACGGCCGGTGTACATTTTAACTGAAATGTAATCACACAAGCTTACACAAGTTATGAAAATACAAATACAATCTCCACTCCCCCTTGCGATCACAATATTCGACAGTATGTGTTCTCATTCGTCTGTTCGTCTTCAACTTGGTATTGCTCTCCGATATTCGACTATTGTTGATCTCATCACGACGAGCATTGGCCTGTTGCGTCAATGTCACGCGTTTTCCCGTACCCCAAGCAAGAGCTCGGTTATTATGCGCAGCAACATTCACACGATCCTTCACGCTTTCGAGCCCCACCTTTACCAGAGTTGTTGATATAAATGTGGGTGATTGACCCGTATTTTTCATATTACTCCGGTGGTGTTAACATTTTGTTTTTATGCAAGTAAAGTGTGCTCAGTATTCTTTGAATAGTTCGCAACCAGTCGAACGGGAAATGTGGAATAATTCAAGGTATCTGATATCCTATTTGGTCAGATGGAAAACCACTCAGGATATGTTGTGGTTCGACGCTCATATGTTTTTACATCGATGCTCATTGTGTTCTTATTGTGTAGATGTTAGCACGACTGCAAATGCACTGGAAGATAGTTTATCAGATGCAGTAAATCGTATCATATAATCTTCTATCTCCACTGATATGCTTGCTGTACTATGTAGCTGAAACAGCATCATTGGGTTTTGAAACTGATCTTGAATCTGGACACATTTGATTCAGTATTTGTTTTCGTTCAAGGGGCAGAAAATTGGCTTCTTTCTCTGCCGTTTCGTATAGATCCTACTAAACGGGTGTCTGTTTGGGTCCGCGCCTATCATATATATTCATGATCAATTTAGAAAGTACGACGTGAAGGCAATACATCAAGTTAGTGAGTCTTAATTGTGGATACTTGGTCGACATATTCTATTTTACGCATGAATCAATGAACTGGAAACTAGTGCTTGGAATATTTAGCGAAGCTCATGAATCGATCCACTCGCAATGGAAACAGAAGCAAACGACCAACTATTCTTCTTGGACGTGGCACTTTTCGGCGAAGGTCATGCTTACTAAGGGTTTAAAATACACCGGTCGAGAACTTGGAAGCGGCAATATACATACTTTTGCAGCTTCGTTCAAGTGAGACAGAACATACATTTGATTAACATTCTGATATATGGCGTGAGTGTAACACACATGCCTTCCATGCGATGAGCACGGAGTTCAGTTCCTGGACGGGACAGTGAATATACACTACTGATGAGCTCTAATAAGGGCGAAACTCAGGTCTAGTGCCCCATAGTTTATGGTTGACTGGAAGAGTTGAGGAATGTGTGTGAAGGTGAAGTCTGAAGAATGGTCAGTTCCTGAACGATGCCCAAAACTGCAACTGGTTCCACCTTTCCACTTACTTCGACCCCAAATTGATCTAACAACACTCCAAACACAATCGATTTCACCCAAACATCAACACGTAGCCCTCTTTTTCGATGCCCACTTCCCGAATAACTTTTCGACTGAAATTGAATATATGTCTTTATTAAGTACAAAGCCGTTCACGGTTTCTTCAGGCAGAATTATGAATCAGTCGACAACAGTTTTTCGCATTGGTAATTATGTTCTACGGTTCAAATACATCTCGGCACTCGCAAAAACATTGAATTCTTTGCCTGAAGACCAAGTTTACTATACCTGTTCCCATCACGCATTAGCCAAAATCCACAATACTCTATCCGCGACACGTAGTACTTTATCCTCAACGCACAAACTGTAATCAAACCGTCGTAGGGGAGTCAGATCAAAAAGTCTCGAAATATTCTGAGATCATTGAATGTTGACTATATGAATGTTGGTCGGGGAGAAAGAATTGCCGGTTTCAGTTAAAGCTCGTTGGGAAAAGGTTTAGACTACTCGGATTATTTTTGTGCAATGTGCGATAAATTTTATGGGCCAAATTATTAACAACTTTTGTAATGTGTCACGATTTTTTTCACACCGATTGTTATTCTTCAACTGGTCGTGGATTCGATCCCGGACTGAAATTATCACCATCCGTATTTAATTTCACAATCTAGAGGAACTGTCAGTTGAAGAAATCTCTCCCGTGAACCCTTGTCAAGATTCTACAATCAAACATGAAAATTTTATGCAATCAGTTCCCAGTAACATTTTCATCAGGGCAAAAAGAATAATCATGTGTGCGTACATTCAGATCACGTTCGGTTAAAAGAGTGACAGGTTTGGGGACTGGAGAACACACATACACACACACGCGGGAAAGAGAAATCAATCACTAAGAAGTCCCTAAGTCACTGATTCGAACCAGGGCAGCACGAGGCTGGCCACAAATTCGGTCTGTTTATTGGTCTGTTAACATAAATCGGGCTTGTAACGTCGAATGGCACTTGCCTTAGCGGACGATCACCCTTCTGGAGGATTAAGACATCAAAGGCGTCTCCAGGTTTATCACGTTCTTTGCAATGTCGGGCGGTCAGCGAAGCAATGTTCTACTATTCAATTCGAAAGGATGTTCTCCCAAATCAAAGTCATAGTTTCTCAAGTCCAACTTGGAATGGTATAGAAGATTGTCCTAAACAGTTCCAGTCGTTCACTGTTCACGTCCGTCACACTAAACTACACGAACAGAACAAGACTCCTTCTCCAGTTGGGTTTTGTCATAACCTAAAATTATGACGTAATTAAACGTGAAGCGAATCAGCACAGACTGAATTAAACGAAAAACCGATTGATTTAGCAACTGATGACACTTCTCCACTCCTATTTTGACGCAATATCTGACTTATGTTTTCACCTCACTTCTAATCCTACGGTAAATTATTGAGAATGGATAATCCAGAAATCTGAATGGTTAATCATAACGCAAATCACACCTATATGCATACTTGAACGAGATAATATCATCCATTTTTCAGCTTTGTTCCAAATAATCAGAAAAGAAATTTGATTAAGATTCCAAATCCACGAGTGCGCAAGGTCTAAACTAACACTGCTAGATGAAGAACTGATAAAATTTAGAATGGCCAAAGAGAAAGCGTCTGTACTGAACGGCTCATTAATAGAAATTCGATGAATAGTTTTCGTACAGTAAGTCAATCATTAGAAAGAATGAAGGTACACTGCTGCGCTGGTTACAACAAGCAGACACTGGGAGCATAGGAGGCGGCTTTCGTGGTGATTTAGCAGATATAGACCATCGAATTAGAGCAGAATTCGCACACATTTGATAAAGGATTTGAGCTATTTTAAACGGTTAAACGGGGACCTTTTGTCCTCGCAACGATCAAGGTCGGCTTCGGTTTTGCCTTGATTTCATGTATCATCATTTTTCTACACTCGTGTGATCTTCATTTACATCAATAGATTTCATTTATCTTCATAAGACCAAGTCAATCATTGATGATCCGCTATGGTAACACTAACTGAATCTTTATTTCTAGCCGTTGCAAAACGCTTCGCCCACGAGCCACTCAACAGTCATTTAAAAAAACACTGTCTTCTATCGGCCATTCATCGGAATATAACTGGAAAATTTTGATCCTCTTTTGGAAAAATTAGCATTTTGTCCAGAATGGTCTGTACGGTCGAGTCGCTTGCATATTAATTTATTTATCGTATAGAAATATATAATTTTCCTATGGGTAATGTGATAGAATTTGAACCGAGAACGTTGATCAAACTGGTGCAGTATCACTTTCACTTTGGAGATACACTTCAATCCCTAGTATCATACTTGTATATTGATGGGTATGAATTGAAGTGTATTTATTCCAAACTTTATCGCCCAGTGCCATGTTCTTAGTTCTCTCCTATCACCGTTTGAATTTGCACCAGCTTGAGTGTCGCGATAAAATTTGTAGTAGTTCGAAAGTTACTGCTCAGATTTGGAAAACATTTGATGCAAAGCATCATGGAAGTCATTGTTTCTAATGAATGATTCCTGTTTCATGAGAATATTCATTAATGCCGAACACACGTATTCTAAATTGCTCGTCTCTTTTCATTCTATGCGCTGGAAATAAGCCGACTTCCAACCCAGTCATAATCCCGCAGGCTCGTACTGAAATGAGCGAGGCACGGTCCCCTCAGTAAGCTCAAAAGGTGATTTGCACTATATCGGAAGATCAAAACCGGTCTGGTCAGCTGCCTGGTGATCGCNTGGGAAGAACGATTGGGTTATAACTGTGTCATCCGAAGTTAGGACGATGGATTTACACAGTTGGTCAGATCCAACCATGTCGAAACAGCAGTACAATGATTCCTGGCTTTTCAGTCCACGTTCCATTGCTCAATACACAACGAATTCCCTTTTTGAAATTTATTAATTTGCAATAGATGTTTAATGTTTCGATTAGTACATCATGTGTTTAAGTAGCATCACTGCTCTACCATGCTCCCCAATCACCAATCATTCCAATCATGATCACATGGCCGCATCATGGTAACCGTCAATGACACAGTTGGTGAATACGGGGGTCAGCTCTAGTTTACATAACTGACGAGCAAACACGGGTTGCCCACTGATTTGATTGCTTGGATTAGCTCGTTTGATTGTTCAGAGGCACAAGCCAATCTGGAGTTTCTTGAGTGTGAGTTTCACTACTTGGGAGATCGTTAATTCTCCTAGTTAGCTAATCCAAGCTTGATACTCAAAAATTGATTGAGCCATTCGCACAAGGTGATGACCGTTGACCGTGTAGCTCTGGGCTAAGGGTTTAAAGTCCTAACCCGGAAGTTCGCGGTTGGAGTCCTGACAAGGATACAAAAGGTACGCACTGCTGACGAGTCCCAAACAGGACGAAACAGCTGTCCAGTGCTCTTTGTCGATTATCACAAACACCCCCATTGCATTTGAATGGATTTAGCTCGTGGGGGATTAAAGATTTCCCAAAGAATGAAGCCCACATCCGGGATCATCAAGAGTGCCTGATGCCTCTGAACAGACGGATGGGCTAATCCGAGCTTGATACTCTAAACAGTGCTCATAATTTGACCCGGTTGTTTGGCAACCTGTCCGTAACGGAACCATACAGACGCATCAAGGTTGATAATGTGTTAGTGGTTCAACACGCGAACGTATTTAGGGTAAATTAAACGAAACGGAGTTTGAATATAGTTTTGCCAAACGGATCTTTTGAGATCCGAACACAACGCTCACGTATACACCCAATCCGGTTCCGCATTTTGTGGACTACGGAACAGTTTCACTCATTATGTGGGATAAAAATCTCTTTCACTTGTGCAAAGTGTAGAATGCCTTTTTATGGACGTCGAGTCGCTTCTTCAATAGATCCTTTTTATTGAATTTTAAATCCAGGTATTCCGCTGGTTGATCCACTCGCGAGCGGTGGTGGCCCGGACGTAATGTCACCAAATTATCACACCGGGGATGCGTGTTCGAATCCCACCATCGCCTGACTTCCCCCTATTGTACAGGCAAGTCAGAAGACAAACACTGTGAGAGGAATTCCTTTCGTATACTCTCATCGGTCGGGTACGTATAACATCGAGCAAGATAGACAAAAGAAGCGAAATATTAAGCGAAGTATGTGCGTGACTCTATGACTCAGTCCACACCACACACTCCGACTGCATCACGCAGACCGACTTCGGCCATCGCACGTCACTTGGTTGAAAGCGGCCACAGGGTAGACCTTACGAACGTGTTCTCGGTTTTGTTACGTCATCGAGATAAACACCGACTAAGGATACTCGAGGCATTATCGATCACTCACAGCAAACCCACGCTGTGCATCCAAAAACGTATGACCTTTACCCTTGGCCTTCCCTGGCTGTAACCGATCACGTGCATCACACACTGTACACAATCACACACATACACACATGGGCAATACGAACTAGATTTCTTAATTCGCTTCATTTGTCTATCTTATTCGATGTTATACGTGCGCGACCGATGAGAGTATATGAAAGGAATTCCTCTCGCAGTCTTCTGACTTGCCTGTTCAAATTCATTACGGGATCCAAATGTTTCAGTTCCCCCATTGTGTTGAATGACAGCCCTTTGAATAGTCGCTTCCTAAAAGTTGTATCTTTGTATCTTTTCAATAAAAAGGACGTAAAATAAAAAGATAACAATACTCTACTGCAACAATAGTGAGATGCATTTTAGGTACACAGACAATACCCTGTTGAAAATCCATTTTCTGAGATCACTGCGAGAGAGAGAAATTAACCAGTATTTTTGCGTCAGATTTGACGATTTCAATCACAAAAGGGCATCTCCAGACCATGATGGACAACATGCAATAGGCTCGACGGCTGAAGACTAATTTGTTCGTAAGCATAGTAACCCTATAAAATCTGAGCTCATCAAGACAGTCGAGATTAACTTTCATAGCACCACCAAAAATCGCACCGTTCGATGCAGAATTTTCACTTGATGTGTCCCCAACTCCGGGCAACTTGATTATCATGAAACACAGCTTTCGTTTTGTTAAATGCTAAGTATGGTGCGCATCTTTGATTTCGGTAAATCTGACCTGTTTCTTACCCGATTCGATACAAGACGTAAGGGCTATCTCGTGGTCTAATTTCAAAGGTTTCTTCGAATTCCATGCTCAGTGGTCGAGTGATTCGGACGTAAGACGGCCAAAAGTTTGACAAATAACCACCCATGTGTATCGCCCAAGCTTTCGGGCGGTTTTGGACAATTTGGACCTCTGTCCGTGAAAGCGAATACCACTCCGTATTGCGGCCTCGATTGCCTTGCTTTGTGCATCATCCTCATGTTTCCGTAAACAATTGCTCTGTGAACGTAACTGCAACGTCCGACCTTGGCGATCCTTGTTCAGTTTAAATATCCCATGTGAATTTTGTGTACTATTGCATGATTGGACAGACCTCGTCACGCATATGAGGAATGGCTAAGTCACACAACTTGCACGATCAACTATGGAATGCAATCGGATGAGAGCGCTCGGGGAGTGTGGGGGACGTTGAGGCATTTTTCACCCCGATGGAACATAATCCGTAGGAGAAATCAATCTAGCGAAATTACAATCAATTTCGCCACAAGAATGACCCATCTGGATCATTTGGTTATCCAGAAATTGCTGTACAAATATCTTAACCTATCCAAGATCACAATCCGTGGGAGTGGAACTATGTAAAGCTCGACTGTACTCATCTGGTAGAGAAGGGATACTTGGCTAACATGCGTCCGGCAATGACAATCACTCATCAAGTCTCATCACACTCCTCGAGACAAATATGGTTTCGAATCAGCCAAGTTGTACGGGTCGGACGTAATACACTGTGGTGCCGCATGAATACGTGAGATCAGGTTTATGACTAAGGTTTGATACATAAACAATTGCTACTGTTCCACTCTCTCATGTTCTTTCCAGATGCTCCAAAATGTGTGACGGATTGCAATCGGAGGATGAGGATCAATAAGTTCAATGACCGAGATTACCAAGAAGGATGATAGCTTATTGACTGATTGTTTTAAGCGTATACAGCTGCTATCGAGGATGCATGGAGAGTGGAAGACCACAGGAAAGGCTATACTGGGGTTCTAAGGTGGTTAATGCAAGCTCTCATAACTAATCAATCCAGCCGGGACGGATAAAGTTTCATGTTGTCCACCATTCTTTTGCACCATGTTCCGACGAGTCACCAGGCACAGATTTCGATTGTGTATGTGAGTTGAGAGGAGCAACAGTCTTCTTCTTCTGTTGAATAAGACGTCACAAAGTAAGTGGAGTAAAGTTAGTAGTAGTGTGTGCACAGGCAAGGAACAATAAAAAAAACATTTCTGAAATTGATGACTCGGTAATTTCGTCATTCGTGCTTGATTGTCAAAAGTGTGTTTGAGAGCGAACCAGTGTGATACGCTAACATCAACAAGGCAGCACAATGTGGGATCTGTCCGATGGTCAGACTGGTGCAAGCTGATAGGATTGAACAGCTCCGTCAGTTGTCAAGTTTACCTAGAAGCCCTGATCCGATGCATTTTGTACAATTGAATAACGTGCGTGATAACGTATTTCGCATCCTTGTGTAGTCTCAATGCAATTTTCATACGGGTCACTCAATCAAAGGATCCCAATACAAGTATATTTCATCAACAACAGAAAACAGATGAAATGATGATAATGATGATGATGATGATGGAATGAAATGATGATGAAATGGATAAAGGGAAAAGGATGCTTTACAAGTATATTGGTTTTGGATCAACTGGGACAGGGAGCGGAGGGCGGGTTGCTGGGTCAATTGGATCGGAGGAGAAAATGCAAATTCTCTCTTAGTACTTGAAGGTTAATTTGGAAGAGAACCGGGACAGTAGGTCATATAGTTATATTCTTTGGTTACATGCACGTAAACTTCAATGGGTAAATGATAATGTGACATCATTGATGTGCGTGAATGTTTTCTTTCCTGCCGGCTTCTCTCTTTCGTTTTCACCTTCTTTTGTTGAATGCATAATGCTAAAATTTACAGGAAGGAGTCAACGGTCAATCAAACGGCTGCTATACAACACCCAAATGAGGAGTCAGATGGTGGTGGTGGTGGTGGTGGGACTCGAAAACATCCTCCGAGACGATAATCTGGTGACGTTATCAACAGGGAGCCACCACTACCCGTCGAATTTTACACTCCAGTAATCATGTGTAAAGATCGCCCATTAGTTTCACAAGTGATCACTGTAATCTTGAGTGCTGCATTGAATTAGATTCGATTAAATGGTGAATTACATTGTTTCATAGTATAGGAAGAGCGAAAAAGGGCTCGATAGCATTGTGCAGCTATTTCGTTCATGTCAGATCTCATCATGTGAAAATCAATCAGGTTAGAAATGGTTCCAACTGAGCCATCACACTAGACACCGGGGTTGAGTTGAATGTTTTGTGATGCCCCAAACACGATTGCAAAGATGGATTGTGCTTTCTCTNTAGTGTGGGTGAAATGAAACACTGAATCTGATCAGCTGGTCTCCTGTGGTCCAGCAAGCGTGTATACCACCGGTGAGGTCTCGGGATCGCGATTCTCAGTTGGATAGATAAATTCAAACTCATATTGATAATAACGATGATGATTCGGATGATTCGGATGATGATGATGATTCGGATGATGATGATGATTCGGATAATGATGATGATGAAATCCAACCGGATTGAAACAGTGTATTTCAGCTTACGTGCAACAATTCGGAATTCGAAACGATTAATTCCTAGACTTCACAAAATCTTATCCAATAGCCAAAATAAATATATTCTACACCAATATTCTCGGCTAATCGTACTCTAACAATGGTTGTAATTACGAAAGACATTTTCTTCTGTTTCAAAACACAATAGTTTATAAAAGAGACTCTTCGGAAAACCCATGTTTTCTTTATCATCCTACAGCATTCCTCTAAAACCAGTGTCTCAGTTGACTGAAAACCGTTCTGCAGGCACATTACGTTTTGAATAGGGGAAGACGGTAGAGCTCAGCTCCGGTTGATTATCAGACGTTTGAAATACCAAATCTTGAACCCCCATTGTAGTTGAACCTATCTTAGGCGTTTTGTATTCCAATATAATAGATGAATATGTTGGTGAGAGATAAAGACTATATTGAAAAGTTCACGTGATGTTAATTATTGAGAAAATCGAGAGAAAAAATCTAACGAACCTCTGAGTGACCGCTTCAAAAATCGATCAATCAGCCAGAACACCATTCGTCAATTTCAGCGCTACATGTCTTCACGATGGTCTGCGGGGTTGCTTTACTCTGTGTGTGTCTGAGTATGCTCAGTATGCTAATCGGAACATCTCGACAGTATCCTGTTTTTCTTTTCTTCAGTCCGTTTGATCATCCACCAATCAGGTAAGAATGAACTCTGAATCACCAACGGGGCCTGAAATCGGTCCCCTTAAATGTGTACCACTTGGATCTGTTGGACAAAGCACTGAATGAACTAACAAGTAAGTCTTGTACACTTCAAATCCCGTTGATGAGGCTCGCTGGAAGTCTAATCGAGGTGAAATGTCTGTTTTTTTCATTCCCAATGTGGTTCATTTGCTTGCCATATCTGTTATCATACATGTTTCCCGGCGTAAACATCACCGATTGTTCAACTTTGCCTCACTTTTCGCCTGGTGTGATTACCAATACGGTGGAATGTGCTTTGGACTGACTACGGCTGTTCAGAAGTCATAAATTGTTAATTAAACTCCTCTTTCTGTCATGGCGGGGAGGACACTAGGGTAAATTTGCCATGCACAAACAAGCACACACAAGTAAACGCACAAACACGCGGTTGTGAAACTCGTTATAAATAACGGGACATGAATTGATCCAAATTTAATGAAAACACAGAAGGTGTTTGGAGTAGTACGCACAAGAACGTTTCCGAGTTTCCTCGAACAGGGATGGAAACCGATTACTATCAGAATAAATAGCGACCATTTTTTCAGATTGCCAGTTCTTCTCCGACTTTTTTAGTTCGGAACCTGATCACCTGTTTCCGAGAAACACTGGGTTGTTTTTCTAATAATTAGAAGCTAA
>UZAN01053555.1:0-11788 GCA_900618425.1 Echinostoma caproni
ATCAATTTTAGCGCCTACTGCCTCTGAACAATCGAACGGATGAGGGTGGTGCCTTGGTTTGTTGGCTGTCACCGGCGTTCTTTGGAATCTGTAATCCCGTGTATCTTGAAAAGTACCTGGTGCCTCTACATAATCGACCGGATTATTCCAGGCTTGCTGGGCCTAAGGTGATCGTGCCATTCACTCAATTTGATTAGCGTAAACCGTTCAGGTTTTGAAGTGTCAAACCAAATCCCAAACCGGTTCGAGTCCTTACTGGGACGCAAAATGTGCGCAGTGCTAACTAGTCCCAAACAGGATGAAACGGCTGTCCCGGTGCTCTTTGTCAGTTATCACAAACAGTTCCATCTCATGTAAAGGCGTGAACTTGTGTGAATGTAGCGTTTCCCCAAGAAGTGAAACCCTCAGTGAACATCATCAACGAAGCCTGGTGCCTAGGAAAAACCGTATGGGCTAATCCAAACTTTTGCCATATCAACTAGTTACTGTTTGCGTCACTACTTTCCTACATTCTGAGGTGATCGCATGAAAAATGGACTGAGGCATCAGAGTTGGGCATCGTGATTGTTCTCAGACCACTCTCGCAATCTCAAATTAATGAGAAACTACTGGTTCACTCTTGTTTTGCGTGAACTAATTTGGTATTTACCTGAGGTTAAATAAAGAAGTTAGAAACATGGGTTTGCACAATGTATCCGTGGGCGTTTCGCTGCATCTGTACACGTGCATACTGCAGTCAAAGTCATTTTTTCTATATTGTCAGTGAGATAACTATCGTGAATTGAAGACATGATTGCTAATCACAACGCACAACACACGACACAGTAACACGAACAACGGGAGAGGGGGGGTAATCACCAAGGCAAAGCGAATGTGGGGTAACCATTCACGTTGTTTGCATAGATCGGTGATTTGAGGGTACGAATGGCTATAGCTTTGGCAAATTTCAGTAACTTTGTGTTTGTTTACCTGAGGAACAATGTCCATTGACCGTACAATCGACGCTTATCTGATCGATCGAGTACGTAACCCTGAACCGATTCAAGTGAATAACAGAAATAAGGAAGCACAAAAACTAATTCGGTTCTTTCCCACTGATGAAGTCAAAATGTGATTGAGGTTATTTGCCCCTGTTCGATTTGGTTTGCAATGATCGATAGATAATTCGGGATTGTGTTCCCAGCGGACTGTTTGGAATTTGTCTAACTATGGACGCAGCACTTTGCAGTCCCCAGATTACTCGGTCTTATATGACCATGGCTGAGTTAAACACAACTAGCAGCTTTCCATTCAACTGAAACCAAATACAAATCCAACTACTAAAAGTGAATTTACTTTTTCTACAAGCTGTGCTAGTTAAACCACCAGCTACAGGACGTTTTCTGATATTATGTTTATAGTGTTTTCGTCCGTGGGAAACCGCATACACAATACAGTGAAACATATAGACACTTGAAAAACTATAGTCAAACACATGTACGGTTGAATAAATTTATATGACCGACGTGCACACACGCACGCACGCACGCGTCCCCAACCAAATACCCACGCAAACAAGCGCAACTTGCCTGAGTATCATGTGATGCCCATTTGCATTCCGATAGTTGGACAAATTTAACTTCAAATTTTAAATACGTATTGCGGAATGAAAAAAAACTCTTGCGGTTATACACATGGTCCGTGGCATGAATTTTGCCGAGACTCGTCACAGAATACTATTAGATGTTTTCAGCGCATGATGTTGTCGATTCTTGATGCAACAAATGACTGACTAATGTCATTCGATGAATACTAATCCTGTCCAGCGAATGTGATACATTGGAGATTACTCGTAACTAGCTCGTCTCATCCATGTTGTTGAGTACAGTAGATTGTTTTCTCCGAACACCGCCAGATGTACTTGATCCATCTTCTCTGTTCACAAACTAGAAAATATTTTTCGTGTTTCGAACAGAAATCCTCCAACGAGGTCTGAATAAATCAACCTCCGACACCGTTGCGAAGGAAAACACGAGAAATGCAAAATTAAAAGGGTGATAATGAAAACAATCATTCGTTCAAAACGAAAAGTAGACCAAAGTTCGGTCAGTAGACAACATTATTGATAGGAAAATAAAATGTTTGTTGATTGGACAAGGATATTCCGAAATGAAAATGGGAACGTCTATCGTGGATCTGATGATTGTCACAGTGATTAGTTTAAAAATTAATAACAGTTAGGTGTTCAGCACAATCCGACAATGAGAAAAACCACGAGTGAGCTACTAATCGTGTCCTGGTCTCGATAAAGTTCAACAGATGTAATCTTTGTCGCGTTCGGTGGGACATATCAACGGATAGAGCATACACAGGAAGACATTTTCCAATAGTGAATGTTCCTCACTCAGTAATCTAGAACATAACGAGGTTGTCAGCATAGCGATATACCTGTCAATAAGGGAGGATCCTTTGGGGCAGGAATTCGGTGGAACGGTGAAGACATCGTTAAAACACTTTGATAACTGGAGGGCGCAAGCCGATTGAAAGATACCGTGTGGGTAGCGGTCAAATGGTCAGATACGGAAAGATAATCCGGATCATTTGAAAAGTAACCTGTATTTCTACAGTCCGATTCACTCGTGGAGTTCAAAAGAAAGCGCCATTCTGTGAGTTAAGGTTAACCACAAAGACGGTGATCTGTGCAGGCCAGAAGCTCGACTGACCACATCGGAGACATGAGAACAGCTCGGAAGTGTACAACAAGAGGACTACACACAAAGATCTGGTGTGCCAGGGAGGAAACACTGCGTCTTGAATGGGTCTGGTTGATTCGTATGCAAATTAAAATGATCATATGACCAGTCGAATAAGTCAGCAAACAAATGACCATAGCCCACCTCGTGAGCTTTCAGCCCGGCGGTTTCGTTCAGACCGAAAACGGCAGTAATAGCAGAAAGACACCGTTGACTGGAGTTCAGACAGAAATCGATGGACTTACTGATGAGAGATGAATACACTCCGATCCATTCAAACATAGGTTAATGAGGTGACAAACGCATCCGAGAAATAGACTAGCTTTATGGATGAAGATGAAGTGCCTGAAAACGGTGGAATAATACAGCGGTCAAATGATCATTTTCCATAGAAAGGTGGTTTCAGGTGTTCCATTGCCAACAGATACGCAGATGTCATAACACGATAACACTTCATGTATTCTCTCTCCCTTGTTTTTTTTTCAGAAAAAAAGGACACAGTGAAACTTTCCACTTGTCATTTGATCCAGTGAGGTAACGGTTGATTCACTGAAAACTGTTTTGATGCAGTACTCATATTTGTGAGTAGTAGGTAATATGGTGATTTATTTCGACGATCAAAAATTAACAAGATCACCGAGGGCAAATTACTGGGTCTCAAAGAATAAATATCGATTGCTAAATTCTTTACCTGGTGTGCGGCCAGGAACTGTGATGGTATGTTTCTGCTGAGATTTCTATGTTGTGTATGCCAAATTAATGAAGTCTCATGGGTAATTCTCGAAAAAATGAATACCCTCCACTGCGAACCGCCTTGTGGATTTAAAACATAAGGAATCATTGCAGTTTAAATTGAATCCTTTACCAATTGTGTTAAAGACTTCAATATTGAGCAATCCATCCGAATTAGTTCAAAATAAAGATAAAACTCGTGGGATTCGGTTGTGGGCATCTTGTCCTTCGAAAGGTAACGCTTGGCAACCGCGCCAGTTATATTTTATCGTGAGTGCTTGCCTTGCCAGACCGGGTTTAAATTCAACCCCGACCCACGGAAGATCTGTCTGTTTGCCAGTGTTTTCTCGTCGGCCCGTATCCCGTATCTCTATCCCCGTTTCCCGCCGTCGTTCATCACCCACTAGGCGTCTTATCGTCTCCCGTTGCGCGAGTAGGAGCCGAGGGACATCCTGTCGCGCATCTCCGTTCACTCCACCACGCTGCGCTGTGAGACCCCGGATGGAATAATTACGCGCATTACAGAAACAGTTCACACATAGCGGCTGATGAATTGCGCGATTTCAACGGATTAAATCGTTCTCTTTCCGGGAACTAAATGAAACAAGGTGCTCCGCATTAGGTTAAGAGATACTCAGCAGCTTGCAGCAACACAAGGATTATTTGTGAATTTTCTGAACTAATCGGGTTGGTCCGTTGGTGATAATTTTATGAAAAAAAATTCTAACAAAGTTACAACATATTTGGCCCTAATTAGGGTCATCTCGGATCAATACTTATTTCGCGGATATTAATTAATAGTGTTGTGTTGTACTTCAATATTCACTATCTGTCCGTCTGATCTGTGGTCTATAACCGGCTGAACATTGCTCAATGTGTAATTAATTGGTACAATCTTTTTCGTGCATTGATCGATGTTATTTTGAGTCACATTTAAGCATCAGAGTAAGACTTGTAAATTGGCTCGTGACTTGTGCTCAATGCCATTGAAAACCCATGCTGTTGAAGCCGTGTCTTCTCTCTCGCGTGTTTAGGAGGCCTGAGAGATCGATAGCCGACCGTGCTTCCTGTGTGTCGCCTAGGTAGCTTCCGCTCCTAGAACTATCATCTATTTGTTCACGGGCTTAGTGCTAGTCCGCTGTTCTCGTGTTCCTGTGCGCTACTATTGCTACTGTGCTATATCTTGTGTTCTTTGCACTTGTGGTGTACACCTGTGATATAGTGCTGCGCAATATAGTAGTAGGCTACGGACATAGGTGAGGTAAAACATAATAATGATAATAATGATAATGATAATGTATTCGAGAATTGTACTCGCGGTTGATTGGGCTTGCATTCAGATCACTCTGATTTACTAAGTACCCCATGCATGCTCTGTTGTAATCAGGATAGAGTAGGTGACACGAAACCCTCATGGCAACCAGGAACGTAAGTATGGAATCAAACGGACACCCGAAAGGTTTCATCTCAAAGTACTCTCAACTCAACTGTACACGAGAGAACACAACAGTTGCAGATACGATGAGAGTGGTCCAGCAGCTACCCTTCAAAAGTGATGATATTGGCTGTCTGATTGTTATGCGTCCGAAAATCGGCCGTTAGGCGTACTTACCACGTCACTGATGCTATCGTTGCGTTCACAACCGCCCGGTTTCCGACACCCTCGGTGAGGAAGATGCTGTCATCCCACGCCAAATATAATTGTATCTATCAGTTCAAATAGGGATACTTGGCCATCTACATCAGCAGAACGGAAAGATAACAGCGTAACCGAGTTACTGAGCTCACCTCGGTCTGGCTTTGGAAAAGAATGAAACGGAACATCAGAAGCATAACCTGATTGATATATAGTAGGAAACTCAGATCGTCCAGCACACAAAATCTGGTCCAAATCGAGCATTGCGCCATGCTGCTTAACGCGTTCATAATTCCCTACAACACAAACAACACCAGGGTTCTAAACTACACCGAGGAACCGGTCATTCAAATCAAATCAAGTATTTGCTCCATGCATCCAGAAAGATGGATATTCAGCATTTACAACAACAACTATTGAACAAAATTATAACAGAATCGTTGTAAGCAATAAAAAAGAAAACAAACTACGATATGCGTGAATTCAGTTCCGAAGCGATGCGTTCTGGGCTGACAAGAAATCGGGCAAGGTAGGGCACCACAGAAGACCGATAGGCGGTTGTACGAGCAAAAATACACTTATAACGGGACCGGGTGGAAGAGGAGGATACACACTCAATAAGATCTGGATGTAACGGATGTGAAGGGGTATCTATGATTTTTGTTGATAACGAGAAGTATGACTATGTATGTTGGGAAATGATGAAGCGGGATATCCCTCTGCTTCTTGATAAATGTGTTTATGATCTGGAAAGCCATTTTAAATCCTTTTTGAGCATCCCTGAAAAGATTTCTGGGAACCAGTAGAATCATTGGGGTAAAACACAGGCAAAAAAAGAAAATGTTTAATCAAGAAGCGAGGGACGGATAGTGTTTTCAGTCGTAAGACAGAATGATAATTTCCTGACCTTTCCAAATACAGAAACCACTTGGTCAGACCAGCATGCATTCCGGTTAATTAACACACCAAGATACTTGACATTTGGGGGTTGGGCAATAGTATCATCGTGAATGTTTAACATGGGACAGGATTTCAAGAAAAAGGCATCAAGATACTCTCTGTGAAGTGAGAACAGCATGTTTACACATTTAGAGGGACTGCGATTTAAGTTATACTCAGTGGACCGCTCAGCAAGGCTAGTAAGGCCAAGTTGAAGGGTGGGCGATTCCGACCACATCATCGTCCGCATATTTAATGAGCAGGGAATTTTGTAAAGTAGGCATGGATGAAATATAAGTGGAAAAGAACAACGGGGATAGAATGGTATCCTGTAATACGCCTAATGTAGAAAGTAAGGAACGGAAGGAACGACTAAGGTAACGTGTGAACTGTGATCAATTTGTGAAAGGTTAGTGAGTGCCGCAGTTATGGTTTTTGAGATATTCTACTGGAATACAACATATTTAACAACTTGGACCTATCAACACAATTAAAGGTGTCACTGTAATTCAAGAAACAATTCTGACAGCTTTCTTATTATCATCAAGTGCTGACAGAATATAGTGAACCAGAGAAGCTAGGGCATCTAGTGTGGAGCGAGAGCGACCGTACGCAAATTGGTTTTGGTCCTGCACATTCAGCTAAGATGACATTCCTTGAAAGAGTAACTTCTGGAAAAGCGTCAACACAACAGACGTGCATGCAATGGAACGGCATTTTGAGGTACCTCTTTTAGGCACTGGAGTGATGGAAGCAGCTTTCCAACAATCCGGTATAATTCCGTTTTCCAAGCACTGGTTAAACAGAGCTGTGAGCACTGGCAAGAGTGGGTGAGCGCACTCCTTAAGGATGGTAGCCTCCAACCTACCAGGACCGGGTGATTTATTGGGTTTGAGTGTCAGCAACCTTTTTCAGAACATCCTGTTGTCGAATACTAAAGGGGTTCTGTATTGCTGGGGTCGATGTTTGCGCTGGTGATGATTGGCCCCGTCCCCATGTTGTTGGTACTTTTGTTGAATGTTCCTCAACGTCTATTGCAGTTCGAGACACGATTGAGGAATGACCACTCAGTTGCTTGATGGTGTCCCAAGTTTCCTGGCAGGTTTTGTTGTGTAGGACTGTACGAGTGTTAATGCCGTCCAGTCAACGTAGCTCACCTTTGATAGCAAGCGATAATAGTTTTACTCTTTAAAGCTCTTTGGTTTTGTATGCCCTTTCCTTGCTTTGGCGCAACTGCTTCAGATAGGGAGATGCGGTCGCACCGTAGGTATAACGTCTCCCAGGGGCAGCGTATATCGTAGCATAAGTTTAGATAATGTTTAAGGTGATCACAGTAGATGGAAGGATTGGGGTTATCGAACAGACTGAAGTCAGTCTGAGAGACCATCACATTGAGTTTCTCTTGGTTCTCTTGATTACATTGACGTGTTCTTCTTTTTATGTCACGGCTTTTTGTGAATGATATGTGATTGACCTTGTTGTACACTTTTGGAGAAACTTTAATAAGGTCATGATCTGATGACCCAAAATGGGAGCGTGAAGATGCGAAAAAATAATGCTAGTATTATTTACAAAACGCTTGTCTAGTCTAGTGTTGTTGGGAAAATCATTTTGTTTGTCAAACCCAAAACAGACAAGTATGAGATATCAGCACGATAACCATTCAAAACTGTTTAAACAACGTGAATGTTTAATCAATCTGATGCTACCTTGGTAACAAAGGTGTTTGATGAGTGATTTTTGTTCGCAATCTTTCTCCGCCTATGGTTCTGTAATTTACTGATAATTTAATAATGATCACATAAATTGCAATATGCATGTGTACAAATACAGCGAAATGATCCAGGATATATTGTACAAACCTGCGTTTTTCGCTTTTCTGTTCAACATGTTTTATCATTAAACTGATCAAGTAGTCAGAGCTATCAAACTTATAATTTGGTTGGTGGTCCTGAGTTCGAATCCCACCACCACCGCCGTCCGCCTTTTCTATTGCTATAATTCCCTCAGGCAGCCTTTGTATGATTGCAGTTCCGGTTCAGCAAGTTGACTGCACAGTTAGACAATTAATAAATGTCTAAACAGTCCCATAGAGCACATTTCAAACAGAGCAATGAGTGGCAAACAAGCTCGTTCTCAGTGTTTCTTAGTCATGCCAAATACATCATAATAAATATCACGCTGTTTATATATGGATTGCTATTCAAACATGAAAAAACCAATCAATTGTTTTGGCAATTGAAAAATAACATCATAGATTGTTAACTGGGCTAATTTTGTCTTCGGACCGGACATGGGATTCTCAATGATCATAATTGGAACTACTCGGGATATGGAGTGTATTCGGAGTGGGCCAAAGGAAGATCAAGCGCCTGGACAGGGAGGGGGGGTTGTGCAACCGAATTCTCACCGCTTCCGCTGTGACCAGCTGTAATAATTGTAGTAATCGTAGTAATACACACGGAATTCAGAACACCAACCACGCAATATGAATCACGGGACCCGAATCGATAATCAGCTTTCACGGACTGGATTTCAAAAGCACTGACCACAATGGCGCGGATTCGCAATGTCCCACGAGAACGAGACGCGAGGAAAAGACCACAGGAATGGTAATAAGCAGTAGTTCCTTTATTGGAAGAAATGAAGGTGATTAAATTGTATGTACATAGGGAGATTATTGGCTATGTGGGTCTTCCACCAATTGCATTGCATTACTGCTTATATAATATTGCTTCTGCCTTCATTGTCTTGGATCGGCCGGCACCATTCACCAATGACGTGTATTCAGAAGTTATGCAAGTGTCATTGACGTCAGCATTCAAACTTTATTGATCGCGAATGTCCTGAAACTGTAACGTACCGCTCCAGAGTAGGCCTGGATCACCACACCAGCATACGAAATGGAACCTGCCTTATTAGTAACTAAAACGTTAGTGAGGTGCCCTTTGAAATATCGGAAACATCCTTCCCTTTTGATCCAATTTATTGAAACAAGTAATACCCTTCTCATTCATTCCCTAATAACGTAGCTCTCTCTCTGACCTACTTAATTGACCAAAATTACTCCCGTTACCTTTCTACGTCTGTCGAATTCATTTGTGGTTGTATTTATTTCGTATTATGTAATCATGTTCAACTCTCTTTCCTCCACGGTTATTTGTTTTCCATTTGACGAGATCACTATTCCGTTCGTCCCCGGATTGTATTGCATCAGTGTACCCCATTTTCATGGATGTTTTCCACTTTGGGATGCAGTGGAAGACAATAATTAACTTGCTCTTTAAATGAGTTTCCCTTGGTAAGCTGTGCTCAGTGACTGTCTACAACTGACTGCTACAACTGTTCTTGTTGATGACCGAAACGGGTAAATCGATCTCGTACTACACACATACCCTTCTTGTTGGATGAACGTTTTCCCCTGAGTCGTTTGTGACAGATCAACGGCAGTCTATATTTAGTTACCTTTTCCCGATAGTAGTCATACGGAGTGTAGTATATGATACACAGTGAAACCATGGCAACTGGATATTTGTCAAATGATGGTATAATTGAAAAAGAGAGTCGAAACGGGGCGGAGGGGGAAACGTTTAGTCTCGTATCGTTTATTATACCTATCATGATAACTTGACAGTCATTTTGACTAACTTAACTGCATTTTGCGATTGTTTGTACAAGAACCGATTCCCGATATCATTACAAACCACGTAAATGTGTTACCCACGTTTCACCAACAAATATAAATAAAATAAAATAAAATAATAAATACGAAAAGAGTGCAGGATCAAACAAGCAAAGGCGTCCCGTGAGAAAATTATTCGAAAAGTGTTTATATATCAGATTCACTCTAAAGTAGCTGACTTTACAAGTGTTGTTTGGATATTCCCAGGATAGCATTAAGAAAACGAGTCGGTGAGTGAACAACTGCTTTTGGGTATTCCTAGTCATGATCTCACATTTCATATGGTGGAAAAATTCTTACATAATGATAGCCATTGACTCAATTTAAAGTCAACAATCGAAGGCGGAGAATAATGGAAGCGTATGCGTGTACGCCCTATTGTATGGTCGCCCTAAGATCCATAGAGAACGAATTCCAATGCTAACTATTATGGCAACGGTGAATTCACCATATCACACAATGTTGCAGTGGTTGGTCAAATTACTAGAACCCATTCGTCGTATACTAGCCACACACAGTCTCCAAGACAGTTTTCAGTTTGTAGCCAAAGTGGAAGATTTGGATCTGCAAGAAAAGACGTTGTTTTCCTTGGATTTCGTCTCACTGTTCAATATTGCACCCCCGCTGGAGACAGTGGAATTCATCTGTGAGCAAATAAAAACACTAAATATAGACGCTGGTATTCCGGTAAGAAATCTAAATGAACTGTTATTACGCACACGGAACGTCCAGTTTCTATTTAATGATACTACCTATTGTCAGATGGACGGAATTGCCATGAGATCATCACTCGGTCCGTTGCTAGCCGACATATTCGTGGCTAAACTAGAAAGGAGCACACTGGGCTGAACTATTGAAGGATTAGCACACTGAAGTAGATATCTTCCTTGTGACCGATTGCGAAAATAGCATCCCACAGATACTGAAATCGTTCGACGAAGCACGTCCATCACTGGAATTCGCTGTAGAGGTTGAAACGAATAACATATTGGCTTTGCTTGGTGTAGCCGTGTCCAGGAAAGACGAGGGATCATTGAGAAAACCGATCCACAGAAAGAAAACATGGAATGGTCGATATACCGAGTTCTATAGTTTAGTTCTGGTGAAATATAAACGTAATCTAGTCCGGTGTCCAGCCTTCGGTGCCCGGTAGATTTGTTCAGCAGACACCCTGGATGAAGAACTACGCTTCATCCGCCAGACGCTGCTGGACAATGTTTACCTGGAAAAGTTCATCGATAAGAACATTCGGCTCACTCCGGAGAAGGAAAACGTCATCGGTGTCCCCAAGAAAGAACTATTCATAAGGATCCCATTAAAAGGGAACTCATACACAGAGAGCCGAGTACAAGCAATGAGAACAGCTGTAAATTCTTACACCAGTTTTCTATACATCGCCGGCGATACGGATGTATGTGAATGACAAACTGAAAAGTGCATCTGTAGCGCATGTTACATAGGTCGCACGGTAAGGAGTTTGTCTCAGCTCGTTAAATAGCGCCACCAGCGATATTGCACAGCCTGGCTACGAAACGTCTGTGAACTACATTTCCAGCTCGGAGAACACCCCATTAACAACATCACGCATAGTGTGTTTGATCCAATTCACTAGACGGCTTATAAGTCAAACCAGTGTAAGGCAATTTAAATCTTCATTACAACATACTCTCAGCAGGTTTGTGGCTTCAATTACTTTTCAGTTTTCTTTTCGATTCTTTTCATTTGTACTTTTTTCTATTGAATACGTACTGACAGTTTTCAGCAAAAGGAAGCGGTCAACGGTTTACAATCCAGTCAAGAGAGTCTAAAAACTCGTGCGTGATGGGCACACTAAGGTGGGAGTTCGGAATTTAACCTTCACACTGTTCACACTCAGGTGATTGATTGCATCGGAATTTTGGAGTACAACACTTCCAGCTCGTTATCGATTACATTCCATTCTTCGATAATGTTCCTCCCAGTTGGATACGTGATATACACAAACGGATCTACACGATAAGCCAAATGTAAAATCCTAGACCCACATCACAGGAGTAAATTTCCATATTTCCTCGGAAATTAACGGAT
>UZAN01053563.1:0-16400 GCA_900618425.1 Echinostoma caproni
ATATACCACAGACATTCGGAATTTTCAATTGGAAAAGTCAGGTAAATCTACATGGGAAACAGTGATAAAAAGCAGTTGATTCATATGTGCACGTGACCTTAGGAAATCTGGCTTCTGAGAAGCAATGTGCGTGGACATCAGTAAAGGCTCGCTCATTGCGATACACCGGCACAGTACTGAAAACTACGGTTTTTTCTTGGTCTAAGCTATTTTTATCATAGAGTTTTTGGGAAACGGAAAGATGGGATAAAAGCCCTAGTCATAGGAACATGATGTTCACTCATGGAAACAGGCAACCGAAGCCCCAGACTGGTGAGCTATATCAGACTGCAGTTGGTTGGGCGTGGTTTTGAGCAGAAGGACAGTGAAGCTGTTTACCACCTAAGATGGGCGGCGGTGGTGGGGTTCGAGCCTTGGACACCAGGACCCAAAGCACGCCGGTAACAGCGACTTAAACCGCCTGACAACCACTACTGCTATTCTAGTCATGATCAGACTCTGGCTGAACCAGATGAGAAGATACTAATGGAGTAGGATATACGACTTTTGAATAAAGAAGGGTGATATGTTGTGATGCCGGACTTCAGTTTTCCCAAACGAACCAACCAGCCACATCGATCCTTTCCATTTTTTATTTAAGAAAATAACTCCGATTCGAGACGCAACGGTACGCGTAAATAAAAACTAGCAAGGTTAAACACTAAGAGACGATGGAGGAAATTCGTTTGTCCTTGCGTTCGAATAGATTTCATTTTGCATACGATTTTAGACCACGGCAGTGGCGAAATGAATGAAAAACGATTGTGAAAAGAAGCGAAATAAGTGAAAAGTAACGAAATAGTGCATCCGAAAGCGAGATGTCCGTGCCCGGTTCACCTCTCGAGAAGGATAACTAAATCAGTCCAAAGTCAATAAGTGCAACTATGACATATTGCCACACGAAGCAGTCTGTACTGCATGTCCGAATGCCCCGGAGTTGTTTGCCCGGAGGAACGATCAAAGTACATAAAATGTGGTCCCTTTTTTTACCTTCAGCATCGATGAATCTGGACCAAAACGATCAGGTGAGATTAGATGGTGCTAATCCTAGAGAGGGAGAGAGATCAAATCTTGGATGGCGGTATCCTTGACCTGTGGATGATTATGACCTGAAAATGACCTATCAATCAGGTGGGTAGTTAGACAGTATGAAAAACCTCAGGAAAAAACGAGAACTGCGATGGGGGAAGAATCAAAGTCACGCGATAAAGAGGATCTCGAGTGAGGACAGAATGAACAGCCATTTTATCACATTCATCAGGCTTAATCATTCCCCGACTGCGACACAAACACGTATGGTCTGATTTGATTTATCCACCGAAGCGTTACTTTATCCCGTCGAAAAAAGTAATAATAACAAAGAGAACGTTTTTTGGTTTCTCATTAGAAAGCGAGTCAAAATCTGAGACAGAACGCCTTCCTTCTTTCATGTGACCGAAGGATGTCAACAATAACCATTGCAACCAACAAGATTTGCTCTAAATCAGCATTGATGTTTTGTCTAAACTAATAGGCCTTTGTTCCGAACTAAATAACGGAGAAGAATGCGACCGATGAAACAGTCAGATGCACCAACAAAACGCATGCTTGTCACAGTTCGACGGAAGGTTTTCTGACGCATACACACTACTGACAAGTACACCCAATGCAATAATTCGATAGAGCGAAAACGATTCGACATTAGACACACCTGAAACGGTGTTAGAAATTATCACTTATGTATGAGAATCCGAAATCTTTCGAATGCAAATTCTATTGGCCATGGATGTTTCATTTGTCTATAACAAGCTCCATGTGGGTTTGGTTTTTCCTAAAACCACACCATTGATAGCGCATGTTTAAAAGAGCTCTCAGAGGAAGACACATAGTATCACGCTTGAATATTGCGGTGAGTAATCAACTGCTCCCTTCAGTGTTTTACGCTCATAAGTAGCAATACTGCTTGCTTCTCGAAAGAAGCCTTACATAATTCAAACCCCAGGGTTAATATTCTTAGTCATCCTCGCCAGGTAGTAAGTAGGTGGTCGTTACAACTATCGTACAACGCGATGCAATGTGGGATTTGAAAAAGAAAAAAAATACCAAATTTTGGCCTGCTAAAAGACTACAGCAGAACCGAAAAACGGTACTGAGTGGACAAGTTTCGTGATCTGAATAAAATTTGCCGAACAATGCGTTTTTTTACCGTTTACGATCGTGAGACGCAACCTTGAGTTATGCAAAGTTGGCAAGCACCATTGCCCCCACCCCTCAAGACAGCGACGTGATATGACTACAAACCGTTTATTCAGTCGAAATAACCTAAGCAAGCCCATCTGGGTACATTTGTGGATGAAAGACAAAACAGTCTCCAGATAATCACCAGTAGGAACTGAACTGTGATTTCAGAATGTGTAACGGTGGAACAAAATGAACATTTTGATATACAGAACATCGGGGCATAGAGTACCGACAAAGATTAATCATTACAACCATTCGCTGATCCAACTGCAGAGAGAGAGAGAGAGAAACCTAACAACCCAACCACTTTATCATACCACACTAACTTGGGAACATTCTGGAAGCAAAAAAACACGTTATAAACCAGGCTACGGATAAGGCAATCGGACAAGAATTTGTCATTGGTTTCGGTCATAATCAACGAATTTTGACGGAGGGATGGACCAAGCACGACAAGCGTGAGAAAAGGTCAACCCAGGCCAGAAATTGTTTTGACTAACCGATCTGAGCGATTGGAGGGTAGCAGTGTCGCACCCGTGGGAAAGAATAAAATTGGATTAACAGGCGGGTGGGCGCACATTCCCATTTCGAGGATCCAGGATACATAGGCAAAAAAGCCAAATGAATTATTCCGCTAAGAGGCAGGTCGTTTGTTGCTTTGCCGTACACAACTGTTCAGACATTCCGGTTATTGTCTCGCTAGAATGTACTTGTACCGAACTCAGCTTGTGTATCTTATGATTGTATATTGTAAAACACACATACACCAAGTGAAGTTTGAGGCAGTGGCGTACACGGGGAAATGTGTGATATTATGGCTTTGCAGTCAAACAAATGTGAATTTTCGTCATACGCAGTAAGATAGCAACAGTATACTGCTTGAAAAGGCGTGAAACGGATGTTTTTCATTCGAAGCTGTCGTCCCACATTGATGTTCGAAACGAAGCCGAGACAAACCGACGCCGGGTTAAGTTGCAACAATGGTGAACAGGTTTCGTTTGAAAAGAAGTTTTGAGGTTTGCGTAAAACGGCCACGGAATACGTCACATCGGACAGAGCTGAGTTGTATTACGATAAAAAATGACTGTCTCATACCATGGGCACAATTGGAGGAGTTCGAATGCGACCACAAATTTGATTAATGTCAACAGGTCCTCGCGATACCCATTAGTTTCTATGGCTAACAAAAAAACGCTTTCAAAATAAAATCAAACCGTCTTCCAGGGAACAGGAACACCTGCTTTGAATGTGCATCGATTGGAACACAGAAATATGTGTGATTACTTTTAAAGGGTGCTTATTCTAACACGACGAGTAAACTAATGAGATCATTACACAAACTTGAGAAAATTCAAAAGGCGTTCAGTGCATCAAGACCAACCTTCAAATAGCGCCACACCTGTAAAACCAAATCTATAACCATCCAGTTCACCATCAGTTATAATATGATAGAAATGTTTTCACTTCTTTTTAATTACTGAGTATACAAATGTACAGTTTCCAGGAGGGAGGCCACGGTCATACAAAGTCTGACTGGGAAAATGCAGAAATGCGGAACTTGTACTCGGGACCTTCAGGACGCCATTTAGATGACTTTAACCACTCGACCATCACTTAATGAAGCTCCGTAGTCTACTTTGGTCTGTGATAGACAATGAAATATAGTGGCCTTTGGCAGAAAACGAAACTGATTCCCTAAAGATTTGTCTGTTTATTGTACAGAGTCAAAAAAAGAAATCTCATAGCTCAAAGCTATACCCACAGATCACCAGGGACGCGGAGTAGCGGAAGAATGAGACTTTGTGATCTACTCCGATAGCAATCATGGAAATCATACCGTACAGCTGTGCGAACCATTTAGTGATCAAGAAATTTCCAGTAATGATGAAAAAGTCCGGAGAGGATTTGTACATCAATTATTATCAGCAATGAACACCAGTACCCGTAAATGTTTCCAATTACTGGTTCAATATTCACTTATTACAGCTTGCTGATGAAAATTTTGATCATTTGGTGT
Source organism: Echinostoma caproni (assembly GCA_900618425.1). Classification (NCBI taxonomy): domain Eukaryota; kingdom Metazoa; phylum Platyhelminthes; class Trematoda; order Plagiorchiida; family Echinostomatidae; genus Echinostoma; species Echinostoma caproni. The sequence continues at coordinate 4,277 of UZAN01053563.1, forward strand.
TCCGGTAAATCATGACTGATTTTCCCACTCTGTCTATCTCTGAAAAACTAAGGTGATGAATTTATCAGGAAAAATAAAATACCCTAGGCTGCACAAGATGGTACTCTCAAGTCACTCAAAAAAGAAAAGAAAAACGTCATCAGTGCATGATCATTGTTCGGAATTTTCGGGTGACTCATACAAATCGGACGCGGGACTGGTACCACAGAACTATTGCAACTCTTGCAGATGATCGAACACCGACGTCATAAACACTACGTTTCTCCCAACACCCAATCAGGATGAGATTCTCGTTACAGAAACTGCATACCTGTGAGGCGGAATAATCCATCGAACTCATTATCAAGATCCACTGGTCGTCCTTTCATGATTTATGGGTGTTTGAGATTCTATTGACGAAATGTAAAATTTGGAGTGATTAGATGTCCAGTGGATCAGGAAGTCCTGCAACCTGTGAACTGTCAACAACTAACGAGACCCACTGATAATATAGAAAATTCGTAAATACCAAGTTGCACTGTTCATAAAATAATGATAGTGATCTTCAATGAAATATATGAATGGCTTGAAATTTTCAAAAATGCTTTTCCAATTAGCTGTCACAAAAAAGAGGGGAGCTACATTCAGTCTACAGTACAGATATCAATGGCGTCGCCTATCAGAATATAGACATACGACCCGATGGCCGTGTTCTCTCTTCGGGGTTTCATTGATTAAACCCCTCGAAGGGACCAACTGCCCTCATTCTAGTCAAGAAGCGCTGCATACGCACATTTAGAACCAAAACCGATTGATTCTCGGTCACATATATGATGTATTTATTAACCGACAAATACAGCTTCTGTACCGTTTAAAAACCTGTAATGGGAATAAAAGGTCAGAGTTTCGGATAACAAAAACAGCATAAGCGAAACTTGAAGCACCATCAAAACTATTTTGGCAAATGAGACGTAATATTCGGCCGGTCCGCCGTGAATCGATTATGAAATAACCCCCAAATCATTTCACTTTCTAAGTGAGCAAGTACGAAATTAATCGGTGAAAAAATTCAGCAAAACAAACACTGTTCCACGAGTATGCACTCGTAACCGAAAAAGAAAACGTGAATTCCAACAGCAAATCCAACTATGAATCTGTTAGGGACGATGAACTAAATGGTGTACACATTTAGATACTTACAGAAAACCGCTTTATTTGCCCTCGAGAACGGACATCTATTTGAGGACAATCGGGGAANATTTCAGCACGGTAATAAATTACTGGATTTCCTAATTTTTACATCAGTGGCGTCCCGTCTCTCGCTTCAAATCATTACTACTCTGGTTTGTGACGCCATGGCCTATCCGTGTGTTTCTCGGTCGACATCAGGCGCCGTTTCGTTCTCCTACCACCCACAGTCGTGGCCAGCCTCATTTACACCTCGTTACCAGCATGGCAACGGAAAGAAATCGAAACCGTAGTCGTTGTTTTTTAACGTATCAAAAATGGATTTTCCCTTTGGAAGGTTTTTACTGTTTGGAATAAAAATTTGTAATCCAAAGTGGATGGGAAATTTATACTAACCGTATTAGCTTTATTCATTCAAATCTTCCACTACTAATTGAATAACAATGAAAGAAGACATATCGCTCCCATCAGAAGCACATAACCAACTCAATCCCTACAAAGTGAATTTCCACAGTGAGACCAACTGTTTCCGATTTGGAGGATTGTTTAAGAACTCAGTGACCTAATGAGCAATGTTTGAATGCGATAAATAATGTGTGTCAATGTGAGTGGCATGAGAACGAGGAGAATGATAGAAGTCAAGCATGACACAAACAACTGTATGGTAATCTCTCGTGAATTCAAACTGTAGAAGAATACAAGTCAAGGTAGTATGCAATCAAAATACCTGGTATCGCTGAATTGTGTCATATTTCGTTCTGTCAGTCAATAAAGCTGAATCCTAGTGATGAACATCCAATGTCCTATTTCAGATGGTTTCGTGAAACGAAAGGATATTGTACTATGGTATTTCGATAGCCCCATTAGACTGTAGGCAACCGTGATTTGGATACACTACAGTTGTAAGCCATCAAATTAGCTTAACTGCTATCCCCTCGTGAACAAATGCGGATTGGATTCACACGGATCTGAGTTGACATGGTTTGTCAAACAGATCAGTTATTGATAACTTACATGATATATATATATATAGTCATTTTTGTTTTTCATAAATCGCGTTTACAGTCTACCTCTGTAAATTTTCATCACACCATCTGAAGGGCTTCTTACATGGTACGTTTGAGAGTACCAGGCTCAGACAGGATCTTACAAGCTCATATTGCAAAGGAAAAAAATTCATTTCACGGTGTGTTTGTTTGTCCATTCTTCCTTATATCATTGTACTCAGTAACATTTAACAGGGAAAACGTCCCTTTATGATGCCCTCTGTCTCTCGGCACGCATAAAACTAGTTGTGAAACGTTCCACCATTGTGGCACAATTGCCCAAAACTGACTGGAAAAGGATTGCAAGAAACGGGTTGCACAAACCATGGGGGGGAGGGAGATTTCAATCTCTAGTCACAAATCAAACCACATGTTTCTTGTTGACCTGTTCTATTCGGTTTCGAGTTAGTGGTAGTTGCCAAGTTGATCGTAACGATTTGTGGTACGCCCTCAAAAACAAAGGCAACAAGAAACGAGTGATGGGTTTTTTATGCAGTATCACCTCAGGTCGCAACGAAGTGCATGTTCGCGAGGCACGGACTATCTGACATTCCGAGTCAGTGTAAGCCAGGTCACCACGTGCCACACCACTGCGAGAATGAACACAGTTCAATCAAGGTAAAAACGGTATTCAAAGTCGGTATCATACACTGGATTGTAAAAAATCAAAAGCAGAACACTGGATTGATGCTGCATGAAAAATTCCTAGACGAGTTGGACAAAACGTTCTACTGCATCAGTCATAGAGGGATTTTAGAATTGTTTGATTGCTCAAAAGCAAATAGAGTTTTGTATTCAAAGGAAGTCGCCGCAATCGGATAACTTGTGCGATCTAGAGGGGAGAATCACAAAAAGGTTCCTTTTTTAACAGTGAAAGCTTTCTTTATATTCTGAATGAAACAGTTTTTCCTGTTTCATTTCAAGATTGGTCGGGCTAAGTATCAATCTATTTCTTGGTCAGGCCCCGCAGCTTCGACATGCAAGATTGTCGGGTGACGATACTGATGGAAATGTGTAACCTTTGCAAGAAAAGGCACGGAATATCACTGGAAAGATCTGATCCTGTGCGGACAAAAACGCCTATTCAACAAACCAGAAAAGTAGGTTGGTGTCGGCGTGGTTTGAACTAATATCTTCACGAAATAGAATACATTGAAAAATGGTTATCAGTGGAGCATCAGCAGTTGCTCAATTATTCATCGATTTAATTACGTTCTAGGTGATAAATGTTAATTATTATCTGTGAGATGAGTGAAGATACGTAAAACTTAACGATGCGACCATTAATGACATCATTTAAGTTACTTGAGATAATTCAGTTGCAGTTGAATAAGGCAGGATAGGGCACCTTTTGAATTCCTCAGAGCCTTCCTTTTATTGAATAGATAACGATACAACTTTCAGGAAGTGGAAAGTGGTCAAGTAAAGGGCTGCCATACAACAACAGAATGGGGAAAGACATGCGGTGATGGTTGGATTCAAACACACGTCCCCCGGGGCGATAATTTAGTGACCTTTATCACTCGGCCAACACCAGGCGGCCAGTGTGCACCTATTCATTTTCTTTAAATCACATTCCAACCTTTGCATCAAAACAGGGATAACGTTAGACAGCAACAATAACAACTGAAACCGGTGCTCGGATAGGATGAACGATTTTATAAGCCAAAACGGAGATTTCAGATTTTAGTTTTTACAACCATTAACCGTGCGCCGGTCTGGGTTGCTGTCTTTTGGCCGCCTACTTGGATAAAAAAGCAGAATGAAGATTGGACTGTTGAAAGCCAATTCAAGCGGGAGATAGAGAATTCACATCGACCGATGTTACAAGAATGATGAGTAGATGCTTGAGCACCACTGTTTGCGACACCCAGCCGTACCACTCAGTGTCTCTAACCATCGGTGACCATGATCTCGGGGTATCCAGCCAGGGAGCCTAACGCGACCTATGTAACCTAGTGTCTTGGTTAAGGTTTTCATACCCTCATGCCAGGTCTTCATTTGACCACCCTTGACCTTTTTCCAACGGCGGGAGTAATCAATCGGGCAAGGAGACCGTCACATCGACCCGGATTTTAGATAGCCGCGACGCGACTCTGTGCGTCTGGTGGCCACGACTGATCGGTTGCAACCCGGCCCTCCCTTTTCTGTATCCAATAGAAACTTGGGTAGAAACATTGACACATTCTTTACACAACTTTACCAATGCCGCAGGGGAATTTCATGTTGTGACCGTGACGCTCTGGCGGCCTGCATGCTTATCCAAGACATCGACGTAGATCCAAAAATCTTCTCTCCTTTGGACCTGCTTCATAAAACGTTGCGCTGAAAAATACCTTTCCCCTTTTCTGATCCGCGAGCCTAGGTAATATCACGTCAGGTGCATAGGTTGTTTCATCCTTTGTTTACCAATGTGTGTGATATTCATCAACTGATACTGTGCCTCCATCGTTTCCCCCGGGTTCACTGCAAGAACCCTAAAATACTGCGTGGTTCAGCTATGATAACCGAAAGGTGTTCTGATCCCCTATTAAATAACTTACTTATCGAACTTATCGAATATTTTCATCATTTCTGGTTGGTGGTGGCTTTGGTAATCACTATTCTAAGAACGACCACGGTGGTGTTCTCCCATGGTGAACCTGAATCGAGAAATACGACAATGGCAATAAGATTGTTCGAAGACAGTGTGCACTTACCACTTGTGAATGTCATGCGTTAACCTAAATTCACCCGGTTTACTTTGTGAAATGGAGGTGTTTAAGTAATACTATATGATTTCAGCGATAAAGATTACCGAATTCAGAGCCTACAGTCAGAAAAGTGCATTTTGGAAACACCCCAATTTTTGAACCAGCATTATCTTATAAAATTCCGTAACTGTTATGGAAATTATGACATCTTTCGACAGCCCGTATTACGTTATTTCTATTGCAGTTGATTTGATAGAGATCTCATTCCGTTCCGAAAATATGGCCAAAATGGTCATTTTGATTGTCCATTGCTTGAAGGCGCTTTGTGGTGGTGTCACAGAGATGGATTATGACCTGAAAGTGTCGAACAAACTGGATGTGAATCTGGTCAATACTGATGTGCATATCGATCGGGGATGATCTATTGGTGTCCCATTGCAGCCGCTTGAGGTGTAGGTTATGAATTCTATTGCAGCATCGTGCGATAGCGGTAAGCAATGGCTCAAGCGTTGATCGCGCATGATTCACTGGTATCAGCGGAGGGGGGCACATACCCAGAGTCATACGCGTACTAGCAAGATAAACAACCGATATGTATGCCATGAGAATTGAGGCGTGTGTGACCAAAGCCCGTTTCACAATCATCCCCTGCACTTCAACGGGAGACAGAGAAATCAGTGTTGCATGGTAGTCATCCAGACATCGCTGAGAGGCTTGTCAGCATCGATGAGGTCAACACGACAGCTTGAACTAGTCCGAGGATATCTTGATATTATATTGGGACAAATGGACTTGCAAAAGGTATAGTATTCCCAGTTTAAGCTCTCCTAGCATCAGTTGCAGCGGTCAAGCCTAAAGGGGGTTAGTTACCCCGAAAATGAGGGAATTCATCGTTCATAGCAGAAAAAAATCAATGTACTTAAGTGAATCCGATTTCTAAAACGAATGCAGCCAGTTGGTTTTAATTCAATAACAGAAGCCCCAGTATGGTCGGAGATGGACGTCTTGAGTTGTAAGTGGTTACCCTTCCCTTGATCCATCCTCTGACGGGACAAGCTCATATTGCGATGAGATCTCACCGATCAAACCATACGCGGAATATCTATCGACTGGTATGCGTTTAGAGCTCATTCGTTCGATACCCATTTCGTGTATGTGTTGTATGTAAATACATGTCAAACATTAGCACCACTATGGTGCAAATGATGTTAAAATAAACAGGAAACTTACTCTTGAACTGATGGGTCGATTATGCAAATTTTTGATAAGTCGATGCATCACAGAAACTGCCTGGCCTTAATTTAGAAGTAACAATATTCAGTTAGTACCGCTCACAGCCTCACTTCAGCTGGGGAACAACAGAAAAAGTCAACGACTTTCGTCACGTAGTCGGTTACATCTATCCTGGCGCAAGTAGCTAGGCTTAAGTAACGATACATGCTAAAGGATGACATGGCTGTACTATCGATCTCCCCTTTGAAAACTATCCGTCAAGCAAGCCACACAGAATGATGCAAAAAGGTAGGCATTTTTGTATAAGTGCAAACTACTGGAGTTCGAGTGCGATTGCCTTTTTATTTACTTTACTACGGCTGGCTCCTTGGAAAGGATAATACGGCTCCATGATCATGATCATGAAGTTACTTCGGACTTTGTTACAAGAGATATCCCCAACGTCACTCGGCCTTTTTTATTTTGCCTTTGCACAACCAACTGCGAACTGCAAAGCAGCATGAAGTAGCCACTCGCCTCGGAAGTGAGGGTGTCAATGACTTAAGTTTTCAAAGGTCAGTCACCGACGTTTGTCACGACACCGTCATTGGGGTTATGTAGCTTTTAAACAGACGTCAGGTGACTAGCCAGAAACCCACCACACCCTAGCAGTGCCGCCACTGTGCTAGTGACTGCTTATTTGTTGCGGTATACCACAACTTATTCACAGCCAACCTTCTTCGGTGAAGGTATCCCCCTATCCACAAGCCGGGGACACTCTAAGAGCATTTAGCTCTGCTTAACCCGGTAGCACTGGACTAATCTGATGATACTGTAGCGACCTTGGCAACTTGCCATTCTGTTTGAGTGTGAGTCGTGTTCATGTCTCACTGGACCTTTTGGTTCATGTTGTCTGTATTTTCCTCCCTTTTAGGTTGTCGCCCTCTCCACGGAGAACCTCCTGTCTGTCGACGGTTCCAGCCCACACCTAGACTCAGCCCACTTGCGGTTGTCTAGTGTACTCGTTCACGGAGGACATCCTGCCGCACACACGAGCCAAGCACCTCACAACACCAACTGGGCGCGTAATTACAAGGTCAGACAGACAAGCATCAAGTTATAGTGTTTACGCAAGTATCCAGGATTGGAATAAATGCTATTACTGCAAGATAGGTAGTGGATAGATGAAGGTCAGGAGCGATCACACTATGATCCAAAGTGTAAATTTGAAAAATTCAATCGATTTGTGAACTCAAGTCGAGATAAGCTTCCCGATTGTGGTCTTCTGGGTTGGTCTAATCTACCTGCAGCGATATTGCGTCAAATGGTTAAGTGTCTCAAATGGTATACCTACTTGCTTCGTAAACGCTCCTACACGTTACATATCTTCTCTAGATAAACACATATCAACCTTTTGATTTGTGATTACTCTTCGCTGATTGACACAATGGATAATCACTGAACAGCAACCAAAACCGGCGCACGGAAGTGTGGAAATCTATAAAACGAAATCGGAATATCTCAAAACTTTGGCAGTACTTCCGCCACCTTACGGTAGACAGGAAATGCACTCACAAAGTTTACGCGCGACATCTTATACCCCAAAGAATATCGTCTAAAGTCCAAGTTCTTGTTTTGATTGCCCACACGCGCAAGTAAATGAGTTTTCTCCCTTTATTGTTTATCGCGCTGTGTGCGATAAAAACATTCTTAAACTCTAAAGGTAAGCATGACAGTAGGAAGCTCCTACGAAATGGAGTATGTATAGTTGTAAAATAAGCCTGAGAGTGGCAGTCGTCAAGTGGTTAGGTCACCATTACTCTTACACGATCTTCGTGTTCGGTAATTGCCACCCATCTGTATGTCCCCAGGTAGTTTTTCACTGGCTGCGGCTCTCTTCTTTAAAAGTTAACTGTACAACTTTATACGCAGGAAGTAAAAAGGAAACAAAACGATTGTTATAGTCAGGAATAGATGATTATGAGTAAGGGTGAAAAAATGGACAATTCGTGCAGCGTTGCAGTCGAAAATATAAGAAGTCATTCAATAACCGTTGGTGTAAAGTGTGTGTTTGTGTGTGTGTGTGTGTGTGTGTGTGTGTGTGAATAAACAGTAGCAGAGTAACCACGATTTTACTAAAACTGTGTGGGTTCAAGGGCAATGCAAAAAGAAAAGAACATCCGGAACAAATTACTAAACCGCTTGATAGGCAAGGAGCAAAAATTGTGTCCATCATACTTCTTCAAACATCCTCCTTTTACGTGAACTGAGGCACACAAACAGGGAATAGAGAAGCCGAGACTCTAACAACCAGGACAAACAATGACCGGCGTCGGGGCTCGGGAAACTGATACATTTAAAAACTAATCAGACCAGGATAAACCGTTGACAGAAAGAAAAAGACGGCTACCAGCAGCTTATTCACGCAAGATGGTCGGTGGGTGACTTTATCCAGGGCCATCCAAATGAGGACAGGCACAGAGGAGAATTGGCTGGAAACCATTAGAGGAAGAAAGGTTACCCGGAACACAAATTGCTTCTCATACTAACACGTCTCAATTGAAAGTACAACCATTGATTATGTTCCATTCCTTATCCTCAATGTATGGGATAAAGTTGAAATTGTTGTAAACGCAAAGAATTATCTCGATACTGAATTCTCAAATGATCTCCTTATGATCACGTTTCTCGTCCAGATAGCGATTCTACAGGTAGTGCAGTAGAACATAGCTGCACGTGTATAGGAATTCAATTATCCTGCAAAGACGTGGTTATTATAGGAAATTCGAAGGACAGAAGAACGCACATATCAAGCGATTGGTTGACTGGATAATTTCCAACCGTCTTGATTGGTTCCGACCGACCACCTGACTTTGGCTATTCTCAATCTCATTGGTTATCCTAGACCAAAGCAGTTTCAAGGTAGAATCCCGTCTCCCTAATAGAAAAAAAATAGCAGCGGGCATTCGAGGAACTGAGCCAGTGTTTAGCGAACTTGATGAACAAGATTTGTGGAAGAATTCTCCATTGAAAAGAATGAGTACATCCGTCATTAGCCAAGGATAGGCTCCGTACTGATTGTGGGTAATCAGAAACAAAACGGTACGAGGAGGACTACAAGAGCATGGAAGGCTCGGTGGTTCTCTCGCTTTGTCCCATCCATAGTTTTGTGTTCATGTCTATCGCTAGGAAAGTACGACCGAGAAACATTTTCACTATCGATCTTGCTTACGGGTTATCTCCGTTCAAGCTGCTAGCTGGCAAATTTGAGAACAGAACCGAAAGCACTACTATCGTGAACATGTCAGAATTGTAGCTTTGGGTAACTTTTCAAGCACATTTGGTGTCGAGCGGGGTGGATTTTGTTCACCAGATATGCGTAGTTCATGTTAAAACCATCGGCAGTGGTTTCTCAAGATTACCATAGTTAGAGGGTAACCTTGATTACTCCAATCCAAAATTATTGCTACTGAACTAGAGCGGCGTAGTGAGTGGATATACAATTGTTGATGGGAGGACAGGACGCACAACTTCGTGTGACAGCAAGTCCATTAATTCAGGGAGAGAGAATCTGACGTGGTGGCATTACGTGTGCTTAAGGATAAAGTCAGCATATTTTTCCTATTAGTGGGTGAGTAAAGGAACCGATCTTGGATAATCTTTGCGTTTGGATGGAGCAAATGGTAAAATGTATCACCATTTCTCAATCACTAAACGGGTTATTATCGTTTGCGTTAATTACACAACCTCACGAATGGGAAAGATGTCCGAAGTCGTGCATATGACATACGAAGGAAACTTTTTTTAATCAATTAACCCAAATGCCCGAGATCCGAGCAAACTTTGAACCGCTAACACTGAGTGTTCCCCTCCATTGGTTATAAACTGGTAAGACTTAAAAGGTAGATACACTAGGATAAACAATAACTGCAGTATCACTGCTCGACACAAGAGTAGGAGATAAAACTCGACTGGAATCCAAATAAAAAATATCGATCTCGTTCTTTACCGTAATGTAAAATAAAAATAGAACCAACTTTCAGCAAATGACTTGAATGATCGAAAGCTGTTTTAAGACACTAGGAAATGTAGATACCGGAGCATATTAGAAGACGATGGATGGTAAAGTGCATAAAAACACGATGAACAATGACTGCAAGCGGATATCTACAACCAAACAAAACAGTGAAAGTAAAGCCATGCACAAGGGCAGATTGCATACCGATTAATAATTAAGAACATGTTCACAACTGTGAAGAGTCACTCATGCTCGATACGACTTAATGAAACGTGGCAAGCAGCTTTAAGATAAGCTGCAACGAAAACAGAAACCATCAAACAAGCATTGGTTTGAAACCAATGTGGTTGACGGACAAAGAGTGTAGCGAACGAGCTTTAACCAATCGTTTTTGTGCTGAGTCTCGTCGGGACCTCAATTCTGAGAACATAACCGCAAGGCAACCGATAATGCCAAACGAATTCATATCTACATGAATTTAATGCCCTTTTTATTTTTTGCGACTGACATACCAACTTGAGTTGATCCCCCAACCTGGAGGACAAGACGGATGAACTCTGTCTGATCTCTTCCAATCTACTGGTATGATCAGATCTTTTGGCTTGACGAAAACCCTCGCAAGTAAAAGAGGTGTACAAGATACTACATCACTACAAGATGCAGATTCTTTGTTATGGGGTACGTGGTTATCCCATCAGACGCATGCAAACAAAAGCATGTGTTCAAATAATTGTTCTTATTTGCTATGCTGTGTACGTAATGACCTAACTAACTGGAGTGAAACTCGATATATTGAATTTTGATTAACAGCCGGTGTGTCATTGGTGCCACAGACAATTAACACTGGTGAAATCGAACCACACATGACGATATGGCATCCGAAATTCGATAGAACCGGTAAAATGAAGAAACCGTTCGGAAATGAGTTAGTGACAGCATGGAAAAGGTAGGATTTGGAACCATCAAAAAGATTGATAGGATTCCTTGTTTAAACGGCCCCACAGAACACGTTGAGAACAACAACCCGTGTTAAACAAGCTCTTATTCAGTTATTCCTAACCATGCTATTACATAACAGAGTAGGTTTACTATGGTCAAGGATGAAGGAGTGACATGTTACAATCTTAATTCCTCATAGCTGGATTCGACTGTGCATGCTTGAGTAACCACTCGAACATATGACGGTGATTACTTTGACGCATACGCTTACATAGTAGAACTGTAAACTGTCATCCCTCATTCGATACTGGATAGCATTAAGCTGAAGGAAGTATACAGCAGTGGACGACACTTCGTCCAAAGTGCGACCGTGGTACCCAAGATTCAAACGCGTGAGTTGCCTGTGATAAGTTTGGATATGATGATGACCAAAATAATTCACAATGGAAACAATCTTTCACATCGAAGGGCTGGAACATAGGGTTCCTTGTTAGGAATTTCTTGATCACCCCAATTAACGGTCACAGACAATGGGCGATACGGCTGTGACGTAGAGTGGTGCACGTGGATTTATTCAATTATCATACAGATCCAGGTTACTTGCGTCAGGTATCATTATCTTGATATGACTCTCACAGCTTTAACTTTCCATTCACTCATCATACTGGTTGATCAACTTGATAGCCGAAAGATAGCAACTGAAACCGGTTAGTGGAAGAACATGGTTAACGATGAAGCAAACTAAACCCAAAAGCCAGGCATTTGTTTACCAACCTAAATAGAAGAAACTAAGAAGAAATATTTGTAATTGAAGGCAAACTGCCGCAAATTATTTGGTACGGATTTTCGCACTCACTCGCAGAACTGCATTTATGATAAAGCTTGTAAGACTGATCGCCGATATTACCTGATCTTCACCTCAAGGCATAACATCCAGTGTTTTAGATGGTGTGTCTGAGAAGAAATTGATGTGCTCATGGACTCTACCCTGTTCTTCCGTTACATACACACGCACGCAAATATATATATATATATATATATATATATAT
>UZAN01053565.1:0-16399 GCA_900618425.1 Echinostoma caproni
AGAAAATATGTCGAGAGCATTTCATGAAGAACTGACTTTTGACAGATGCCACTATCCTTGCAGGAGGGTAAGGCTTCTTTCATAATCAAATCTATAACAGAGTTAAATAGAAACGGATAGAGGGCATTCCTGTCGAACACCAATTTCTGTGGTGAACTTGGGGCGAAAACATGCCGTATGCTGGGAATCGACTTCGGCTATTTGTACAAAGAAATTGTGAGATTGAAATTAGCCTCTCGGGCTCACCTTTTAGAGAAAAGTAGTGCCAGAGTTTGAAGCGGTCGACTGTATCGAAGGCCACTTTAACGTCCAGGAAGATGAAGATTGTGGGTCTACGAGAAGAATGTCGGAGCTCCAGAGTTTAGCGAAGAGTGAAGATTTGGTCGATACAACTTCAACCAGGTATAAAACCAGCCTGGTTATAACTTGTGCCTTTTTCACGAGCGGCAGACAATCGATCGAGCATGATGCCGAAAATTCGGTAACTCCAAAACCAAGACTGAAATTTCATCTTTAAAATCCGACGGAAACAGCCCGTCGGGGCCAGAAGCCTTGTGGCCTTTAAGATAACTTATTTCTCTGGTAACTTCCATTACAGATGGAGGACTAGCAGCAACCGGTAGTATTTACCCAGTCAAGGTTGGGGTGTGTGAAAGATCAGATGTCGATGGGAGCCAGTTGAACTGAGCCTAGAAGTGTTCAGCCCATTGATCAAGACTGCGTTGCTGATCGTGAAGTGTGACATCGGATTCCTTAATTACCTCACTTATGCCTACTTTCCTGGGGCCTGTAATCCTAATTAGACGGAAATGATTGCGATTATTGCCGATAACCGCAGTCTTCTCCATCTCTCTACCCACCACTTCTCGCGGTCATTCCTCAGACTCTTGATGAGCTGGCGCTTAAGGGATTTGCGCGCTGTGTCATATGCGGCATCTGGAGGCAGGGTTCTGCGGGCGTCCAGTAGGGCAGCCGAGATCCATCGTTTGTTTTTTAACCTGCGACAGGGTCCGACGTTTTTAATGATATTTGCATAGTTTCATTGATTTGCTTCTAATGTTCATTGAGTCATTTGACTGGTGATTTAACTGACAGGCGATCGAAGAGCTCCGCTTCGAAGACCAATTTGCAGTCATCACGAACTCTGTACCGTTGGTATGCGTTTTTGCCAAGCGTAGGGAGAATTTGGCTCGTAAGAAGGCGTGGTCTGTGTCCACAGCTATTGACCAGTAGGAGCGGCAGTCTAGAATCGATCCCCCAGCGGTATCTGATGGCGATCTGGGTCTAGCGTTCTGAAGAGGTTGGCGGTTTTCATATAAGGCGGTGACGTTTTTGTGTAAGAAGTTCGTGTTTGACAGGAATAATCCGTGGTCCGCACAGAGTTGAAGTAGGCGTTCTCCGCTGTCCACCCGGTTGACTGGGGTTGCATGCGGTCCGACAAGAAGCCTTTCTGATTAGTTCATGGACTCCACCTGAGCACTGAAGTCTCCGGCGACTACCACGACGTCCTTTGATCAAACACTTTGGAGTAATTGAAAGAGATCCTTGTAGAAATTATCCTTGATTTCAGGTGTGCCGCAATCGGTCGGTGCATTCACCGATACGACGAACAAGCATCGACTGTAGTGACCATTCACATCCCATTCCTCTTGTGCATCTCATTATTTTATCACACCAAGGCCACCTCTTCGGTCAACACGTGTTTACTTTCACTTTCCGCACGCTTGCTCACGCATCTGTATCGCTCTCTTGCTCTTGAGTTCGTTACAACACAAGCCGTCCGCCGTTTCGTGAATCGTCTCGTTCTCTTCTCGTACGAACAAACGTTTGCAACCTATACGTATTAGCTCGGGGTATCGATAACCTAGTGCGTGCACGACTCATTATTCGGTAGCTATTAACCCGTGCTGAACCGTTGAGACGTACAGCGCACAGTCGGCTACTGACGAATCCAGTCAAGAAGCGAGCGCTCAGCCTTGGCACTAAGCGCAATCCTAACACCAGCAACACCGCGAGCTTCGGATGCCGAATCGCCTGACACACGAAGAGTGAAGCGTGAGGTTGAGGTTGGANGGAGATTCTGGCTTAAAAAATCTTATAGCTTCTGATTGTCTGGCTTTGTTTATAAAATGCTGATTGATGTTCGATGGTTTGCGTAAACAGAAGGCATTTGGGATTAGTCGAATGGCGAAGAAGAACTAGACAGATAAGAAAGATGGTTTTCCAAATGGATGCTCAAGACTTTGGGGCGCGACATGCAGCGCGGCAGCCCACACCGACGGAGGGGTTTTTCTTTGGGAACCCTAACCGGAGCTTATGACTCAAAAGTCTGACCCACCTATCAGTAGAACGAAAATCCAACGCGGGACCGTGAACGGAGCACCTGAGAGGGAGTTTCTAGAGACCCGTCATGCAAGGCCTTTGAATTTCGGTTAAGTTTGTTGTCCGCCGGTGCGATGATTGTCGGCCCTTAGCCGCATGAANTAGTTGTCCGATGAAATGCAAAAAGTTCTCCAACCGTCGAGAGGATGCCCCAGGTACCCCGCTCTTAAATCTAGCGGGAGGCTTGACAGGTAAACTACCCCTCGCCGTGTTTATTTGCTGGAGTGACCTCTCCAGGGGCGGATGTGGATAGGCGGAATCCAGAAGATACTGAAGTAGCTGGCTTTGTGAAACTGAGCTTTGCCTGGCTTTTACTCGTTGACCTTTCAGGCATGATCAGATCTACGGCTGTGAAAAGCCATCCTATGTAGCTCGCACGGTTATGGGGGCACGCAAGCCATCACATCGCGCCAAGATGCAGTCCCCTCGTGATGGGCAGACTTAAATGCAATTACAACTATGGAATAACGATTATACTAATCATCGAATTGACGGTATTCGTTGACTGCTTCATGTAAGGGAGTCTCAGCTTAAAGACCAGGACACCAAGTTGATCGATGAACCTGCAGTAGGCTATAAGTGGTTCGTTTACTTGTCCCACGAAGCAGCTGGACGATATCACATCGAGATTTTGGAATATTACAAATAATTATCCACAAAGGTGATAAGTTACGCCTGAAAGATCGATAGCAGCCAACAACAACGCTAAGCGCAAGTACGAATGGTGGGGCACTAGTGGCTTCTCGCCACTAACCACTTGAAGGCAATTAAAAGAAACAGCCAATTTTGAAAATATAACATAACAAATATATTGTATTTGTAAAATAAGTTTACAGGGCTGCATCCGTATCATCTTTTCACAGTTTGAATTCCGATCCTTTAGGTTAATTTGATTTCATTGTCAAACGCGAACGGGGAGCACAAAGTGCGACGCTGTGTTAGCAGGAGTGCTACAGTGACACCATCTACGGAAGTGAGATAACTCTCTGTCATTTCCATTCAGATCATACAAATATTGCACCATTAACCTGCTACGGTAGGTTGTCATCGATAACTCGGTGGAACGCCCACTGTTAGGGGATGTTTGGTTATACAAGGGCACCAAAAATACCAATATAAGGAGACCCGCAAAACCTCGTATCGTCTCCCACTGTGAGAATGCGAGCCGAGGAACATCCTTTCGGGCACACCCATTCACTCCGCTGCGTTGCGAGAGTCCGGAGTACGTTCGTATTACACTGGGGGTGATCTGTTATGGAGAGCGCATCAATGTAAACGGTTGTCTTATGCGGAACATTGGGAGGACAAAACTGGAAGTGGAAATATCCCTTCGGGTGATAATGCGCGGAAACTAGTTTGAAGAACAGAATGAGAATATTCAAAGTAAAAGAATCATAATTTCAGAGGAAGAGCTGCAATCGAGCCAAAGAACAGCACAGTAATACAAAAAGGACGGAAAATAGCTGTTAATTAAACGGTTTCAAAGATCGATACAAATGGAATGTCTTCGGGGCTTCACCATTAATGGATTGTCTGGTTTACATTATTTAGGCGTTGGTCGCCTTGATGTGGGACTGACTACATGCTAGTTACCCAACCTTAAAACACCTTGCAGGTGAGGCAGGGGTGTGATCCTCAACCTGGTCCAGAATGCGGACACGTGTTGTCCAAACGATGAAGAAAGCCGCGCCTAACAACCATTGCCAGAGCCAGATTGTCCGTTGTGGGTGTGGCACTCAAGCCTTCGACAGGCCCACCACCAAAGAATCTGGAAAGAAAGAAAGATACTCCACAGTCCGGGGTGGAAACCCAGCTGATGAGCAGAGGGGTTGAAGAACAGCAACGAAATAAACAGTGCGTAAGAAGAAAGTAAAAGCTTGTACAGCTGCGAGTTGCTTGAATAAACCTTATTTAACAGCAGGTTAAAGGTAGGGAGAAGAGGAGAAGTGGCCTAGGGTGGGACATTTAGTCAAGGTGGGTGATTAGTTGCTATATTCTTGAAAGGCATTCACCATAGGGTTTCCATTCCACTTCTGGANGTTTTAGACTCAAGAAGCGTACTATATGTAAATAGAGATTAATTCAGGACACCATTGGTGATATATCGTGAAATGGATATCGGTGATGAGGAGGCAAGTTTGGTTATGGGTTTGAGAAATAAATGTTTTCACGCATTCACCGAGTAGGGTTGATTCCACTTCTCGAGGTTTGATACTCGGGAAGTGTACTGTGTATGTAAAGACAGGGGAATAAAATGTGGTCCTTTCGTAAGGTNGTAAGGTTTAATAATCGAACCCGTTCTCAAGTGCTATCAATGCGTTATGGTGGTTGTGCATTTTGATCATTTTAGCTGCAATAAGAAATTTGCGAATGAGATTCTTAAATGTGTTGCTGGATGTCGTTTGTCTTATTTTGACAGGTTTAAGAGAAGACATCGCTCCATGTAGTTTGAGTCTGTGGATAAGTCAAGCATTTCTTTATTAAATCTGCTCTGGACCTTCTCTGTGAGTACTTTATCCAGCTTTCCCATGCTGGAGTACGCCATTGAGGAAAACTCTAACACCCGCCTAGTGTGGGATTTATACGGGGTGAGTATGCTTTTGCGGAGGCTGACGGTCCTAAAGAAAGTTTTACCGAGCATTTGGTCTTGGCTACTTGCAAAGCACAATGCTCCGAAAATTTAAGTGCACAAGAGTAGCTGAGTCCGAGGTCACGAACGGATGCGTAATGGACAACAGGGATACCGTTCATAGTCAAAGTACCCGTAGGCAGTTACCATCGATAAGACACTATCCTGCCTTTATTTGTAGAGAAAGTCATCGACCACATGGAACACCAAAGATCAACCTCAAGAAGGCCTGACCCGGTTTGAATTTTCAAAGTGCTCGTGATCGAAAGTACTTTTACTCAGTTAATTTTGAATTATCAATGGTAATGGTTTCCAGTGTAATGGATGCGGCTCGTGGTACCACAAAAAATGCTGCGAGATGTCGGAGCGGTGCTATGCGCTGCACCTTCAGCATGGAGAATTGAAGTGGATATGCGCACACTGCGAGGCTCTGACAGATGAATGTTCACGCATTCTGCAAGGAGCCTTGGTAGGGGCTGTGACCACCAGTTCACCACTAACTCCAATACATGCGAGCCGAGACCAGCAGCGAAGCAGGTGGAGGGGGTGAAGTCTGGCGTTAAGCATATTGTAAAGGAAAGTAATGGAAAGGGAAAATCATGAGCACAAAGGGAAAGAAACCATGCAAAGGGGCTACGGTTAAACCGTTCCAGTCGATAGAAGTGACTGCACGTATAGAACAATTGGAGAAAGATCTCCAAGAACTGTAACGAAGCACACAAGCGCTACTGGGTCTAACCCGAAATGTCTTGCTGCATAACTCTGCGGAGCCATTGCTTCGCGATACTAAAGCGCGACGAGGGGCGGATCACAGACACATTCAAGGTGTTTTTCGACTGNAATACGCCCTATGTTAAGTGCCACAGGGTTGGGCTGTGAAGGCAGAACCGGACAACCAGAAGAAGGCCTATACCAGTTTTATTTTGCAGCACATACAGCCGGGACCTTCTTCTCTCTAGGGCTGTTGCAGTGGAGATGAGCACCAGGGGAGGGGCATCAAAGTCACCCCTGATACAGTTCATCACGCCCAGTGGGGCGTCATCTCCATTGTTCCTGCAACAGGAATAATGCAACAATGGAAGCCCACAGCTATCCTGAGCAAACTAAACGCCCCAAAGGCGCATGAAGTAGGAGTGAACGAGGCATGTCAACGCAGGGTGGTCCATCAAAGTCTATCAGCTGGGTCACCGTTGAGCAGGTTTATGCCCATAAAACCGAGGCCATATGGGCCAAAAAGTGACAACAAGAGGGGGAAAAGCCGAGGCAGTCCCCAGCTGGAGTCCCCGGGAGGAAAACAGATAACAGAAGAGCAGACGGCCCACTAAAGATCACTCCGCCGGAGTCAGTTGAGGGAGTTAAAAAGATGGGTGAGTCTACGGTCGCTGATAGCAAGGCGAAATCAGCATCCGTTAGTTGGGCCACAGTGGTAGCAAGGGATATACAGAACACTCCCCTTCTGAGCAGGACACTATCCATGCTTAGAAGGCAGCGAGCGTCCACGAAAAGACTCGGTGAGATATTTGGGTTTACCCTCAAAGACATAACGAAGTCTGTGGGGGGTATAGCCTGGTCGTTCACGCAGCCTGATAACCCGGTACCCGCAAACATAATATCAAAAAACGAAACAGCTCCCCGGGTTTTGAGTCCGATGATCCATCCTAAATCATAGAGCAGAGTTGTATAAAGGCGGAGGTGGATACCTTCAAAGTGTGGTACACTAACGCCTGTGTATGTCAACATATTTGCACTTGAGTGACGCGTAGCCGAACCAAAACGAGACCCGAACTAGGTCTCCATCCGGTCACCACCACAACCAAAGAGCATCCCTTTGCCCTTCGGGGACTTTGACCTGCATGAAGACCTCCTCGATATTAGCCGCTACTGCAACTGACCCCAGACGGAATCTGCACAGCACCTCAATCAGCGGAGTAGTCAGGTCTGGGCCTTGTTATAGACGGTCATTTAGGGCAATTCCGGCACACTTAGCAGCACAATCGAAGACAACCCGGATCTTCTGAGGTTTCTTAGGGTTTATGACAAGGTGGTATGGAAGGTACCACAGTGGTTGCTCCTTCTCGATTTCTCCCATTGCGCGTTCGATATATCCCAACTCCAGATTGCGTTTCATGGCGTTACAGTAGGCTTCCTTTAACTGCGTGTTCCTCTTTAATCGACCCTTCAGGTAGTTGAGCCCGTGGAGTGCTATTTATCGATTGTCTGGCAGTTGGTTGGATCTCGTTCGCCAGGGTAACGGCACTTTGAATTGGTCTTTGTGTGTCATATGAGATTAAGTTGGTGCTCGCCCAGTTAAGTGAGGTAGGGTAACCTCGAGATCCAGACGGTGTAAAGTTGGTTGAGGGCCTAGTGGTCCTGATGCCTTCCCTTGCCAGTTGACCGAATCGACTATTTGCTATGCGAGATTGACAACCTATGAATTGTGCTAGTTCGTCAAATGTCGCCTCTCTGTTCCTTTTCTCGATTCGATCGACCTCGGTCACCCAGGCTGTCTGTATTTCGGCCGGCAAACATCTGATAATCGACTCCAGCGTGTGAAGTGCATCCAGGTCCGACCGATATTCGAGAGGGTTCAGGGCGATGCTGCAGTTCTGCATCTTGGTGACCAGATTTGCTAGAGAACTGGTATCGCCTCTTGTGCGCCTCGCCTCTGCTAGCATCCCCTCAATCATGTTTCGTGCCACTCGCGATGGTTGGCCGAACATCTCCTTTAGTATATTTCTAGCTCTCGGGTAGCCCATTGCCGGGTCCAGCATTGCACACCCTTGTATGGCCTCTTTGGCCTTCCCCCGACAGTAGTGTAGCAAAAACAGAAACCTTTGCTCTGCACCGTCGGTTTTGCATTCAACGAAATTTTCGTATTGGTGAATAAATTGGCAATATTGTTCGGGTTCACCATCGAAAGGCGTCATTTCAACTCTTCGCAAATCGACGTTTACATGGGCATACTTTCTTTGCTGAGGGACGAATCCTTTATTCGGAGAAAATCCACGGTTTGCATTCTCAGCTCGAGGTGATGCTGTGCCGTTAAAATCGTTTTTTTCACGTTTGGCCTGTTCTATCTGCTGCCTAGCTAACCTCAACTCATGCTCTAACTCAGAAACCCGCAATCTAAATATATGAATATCCTTAATATCTGAATCTACACATGAAACAGCACTGGCAGGACTAAAAGATCTAACATTTTCCAAAGAATCAAAATGACCCACAGCACCCCCCAGTGACATGCAGGGTAACTTCCTGTTGGGCTCCAGTTTCCTTGGTTTTTGGTCTGGGCATCTTGGAAATAGTTTTCTCGTGTGATTCCAATTGGAGTACTGTACGTCAACCAATTCGCACTTGAGTGACGCGTAGCCGAACCAATACGAATCCCGAAATAAAAGCACAAATGATCCGCAATGTTCTACGTGACTGAATTAACGAAATCATGCGCACAAGCATGCTTCACGGGCTTCGTGAAATATACCATTATTATTATTATTATTATTACAAATGTACAATAAAGTAAACCTCAAATATCCGGCCGAGAGCACTCAAGCAAGCGAGCCAAACAAGATGTCCAGAGAGAGGCAAACAGTCGCTCACGTTTTCAAACCACGCCAAATTCAAATGTGCCGGGCATCGAAATTAACAGATAAATAATGATGTATGGTGTTTGTGATCGAGAAATGTCAATATAAGAGCAACACACAAATCAAGTTATTTCGGAAGGATTTTCAAAACGTCAACATGAAATACACCGTGAACCGAGCATAGCAATAAGTAGGCAGCAAAATGCTGTCATCAAAGGAATGGATAATCCTCTCTGCAGCAGTGTCAGACTGAGAGAAAGGGATCTGAGACTTCGCGTCTCTAACCTACTTAGACAGGCGAGAATTCAGGCCCACGCACTAATCAAGAGAAATTTCAGGCTTGGTAATTGGTCTAACGCGCAGGCAAGCATAGCTACTGGCCCAAGGCCAGTTCTAGTGGAGTTTAGGAACCAAAGATTCCGGGATGCACTGCTGGCGGAGGCGGGTAGAGGAAAGAGTATGACGAACGGGAAGGTAGGCGTTAAAGCTGACAACACCTCTCTGTATGCTGTCCTTCGTTGATATATTTCATCGAATAACAATACATACTACGATTCCCGGGGTAACTCACTCCAGAAAGAGCTTATTAGATTGCAGCATCAGTCACCGGCACTAGCTGCTCAACGTATTACATCCACTCCCAGGTCTGGCTCGGCTACGTTATCATTATCACCCATATGACTTAGTCGCAAAGAACGGTACCCGAAGCCCACCCAAGCAGAACGGAGGATAATGCCCACAGCTGTTCGAAAGAACAGGCCTGAGGGTCGAAGTGCACGTGTACCAACTCAGTTGGAGACTGATAAGGAATTGTGGGTTACGGTGGCTCGTAGGGCAAGTGTATCCGTCACCCCCACCGCGGTATCTCAGCGACCGAGGGCCAGGGGTGGGTTGAAGACAAAAAACGAATACAGCACCCGGGCGGGTTCCCCGAGTGCGCATTAGACTCGAGTGGCATCAATGCTAGGAGGGTGGCTCGGGCTGGAGGGTTATTGTCATTCTATTCGAACGCCTGCAGCTTAGGCAACATAGAGAGAGAATTAATAGCCGAGGCCGTAGGAACAAACTGTACTGTGATTGCCAGACATGGCTACACGGATCTATTACATCGGAGAGCCTGCAACTCACCGGGTACTTCACATACAGATCTGACAGAAGAGGTGACAGCGGTGGAGCTGACGTATTGTTCCTTGTTTCGGTCACCCTGGATCAGTCTAGTGGTGAGCATATGTCCACGCAAAATATCCCAGCGTGCTCATGCAACATACAATCCCCAGATTGTAAAGTGGCTGCAGTAGGTATGTACAGGACACCATTATTAGCTTAGGGGGAGGATGGTCAACCGTGCAAATATCTGACCATTGTAAACAACCACACGGAGCGGATGCTCCTCACGGGAGATTTCAACTCTCCGGAAGTAGACTGGGAAAGTCGGTGATCCCCTCTCTCTACCTTTGGTAAAAGACTAGTGGACTTGATGACAGTGCTACACTGATGTAGAATAATAATAATAATAATAATAATAATAATAATAATAAAAATAAAGGTATATTTCACGAAGCCCGTGAAGCATGCTTGTGCGCATGATCAAATGTCAACCAACCACTAGATGGCCGAAAGAGCAAAAGCTAAGCACTTGGAATCTAGTACTGACCACGCTGCCATATTATGTGGAACAGCTGGAGGTATCTGCTGCTCTAAAGAGAAGAAGTGACAACGGAGCTATTAAGTTCCACATTAGGGAAAACTCCCACGGTGCCACACAAACTCAGGAGGGACCTTAGGAAGCTCGATGTGTCGGCGCTCAAACAAGTAGCAGAGGCAATGCAGTGGTCGTCAGACAGCATACTCTCCGCGGAGCAAACGTGGCAATCATTCACGAACTGCATCACCCGGTTCACAGACATGTTTGCTCCCCTAAGAAGAGTCAGAAGAGAGAGTCGGCCGCCGTGGTGGGTAAAAACGGGCACAAGCCATAAAGCAGAAGGCATGGATCAGCCTCCCGAGCATGGGAAGTCATCGACAGCACCTGCATTATCTGGCGGCGAGAGAAAGGGCTCTCAGGATACAGAAACAATGCCAGAGGAACTATGAAAGTAGGGTTACTCGCAATGCTATTCAGCACCCAAAACCCTCCTATAACTGCATACAATCAAAGGCCCACTCTCGGGTAGCGGTACGGAATGTAGTTAGTGCAGAAGGTGTTAGTACGGCCACCAGAAAGAAGGTTGAAATCCTCAATTGCTTCTTTAATAAAGTCCACATAAAGGTCCTAGGAAAGGCTCCTGAACAGCACATGGCACAGTTTTTCTTAGAGGCAAAAACGTAGAATCAGCACTGAGACATCTAGACCAGAACAAGGCTGCGGGCCCGGATGGGTTGCATCCAGAAATCCTGCTTCACATTGCTGACATAATTGCAGGTGCACTGGCGCTATTTCTCAACTGATCTCATGCCTCAAAAACGCTGCCGTCCGACTGGACCACGGCAGAAGTGGTGCCAATCCACAAGGGTGGGTCAAGGGCAGCTGCTTCGAACTATCGACCAATGAGCCTACTTTTGGTAGTCCTGAAACCCTTCGAGCGTCTCCTTAGGGAAGAGTTGGTAGAATATCTGGACGAACAACACATAATGGCAGACCAGAAACACGGCTCCGTTAACAGAAAGTTGTGCCTCAATAACCTCCCATCATTTCCGGACGAGGTAACAGAAAGATTTAACGCAAAGGATCGAGTCAAAGTTTGCTACCTTGATTTCAGGAAAGCCTTCGACTCGATCAACCATAGGTTACCCCTGCGCAAACTGGAAGTCCTGCGGATAAACCAGCAGGTAGTGAGATGGATCGAAGCGTACCTGCAGGAGATGATGTTCCATGTAATGGTGGAACAGGAAAACTTGGAAACGGCAGCACCCTGTAGTGGGGTCCCTCAGGGCTCAGACCTTGATCCCATACTATTTGTGCTGTAAGTAAATGACGTCATCGAGGTTCTCCGGATACCTGAGATCTATTAGCGGATGATCTCAAAATTGTAGGGATCCATCATCGGAGGACTTATAGGAGGCAATTAACGTACGCTAACTAAATCGCACCTGAAAGACACGTAGCCAAAATCAATACAAATCCCAAAACAAAACACAATTGATTCGTAGTGTTCGACGCTACTGAATTAGGCAAATGATTAAAAAATGTACAATAAAGAAAACCTCGAATTTGCGGTCAGAAACACTAAAGCAATCCAGCCAAATATGATGTCCAGGGAGAGCCAAAACGCCGCTCACGTTCTCTATCCACGTGAAGCTGAAATGTGGTGGGCATCAAATCAACAGATAAAGAATAACTTTGGTTGTTTGTGGTTGAGAAATGTCAATGGAGAAGCAACACACGGAAAGAGTTATTTCACATAGAATCACCGTGGGTGTGGAAGGATTTTAAAAAAATCAACATGAATTGCACCGGCCGACAAAATGCTTCTTGCGCTCGTCTGAGTTGAAGAATTGGCGCAGTTTATTGACTCTTTCCTATCTATCCACCCACCTAACCCCTTCTGCTAATTACAAACCGTTCAACCTTCGCCGCAATCATCGATCTTCACCTCCGATGAATTGCACGTTCCTTCATCGAGATCTCTATGTATTAGCAGTTGTTGCATTGTAGCATTTTGTCGGCCATAAGGTCAACGTCTCCAACCTTCAGCGACCGTTCTCTTTGCAACCACTTCCGTCGGGCTTGCAGGTTTAGCAGATGCTCTTGTGTCAAACGCTTCCAAAACACCGTGTCAGGTACTTTCCATGCTTTCCAACCAAGGCATAGCAGCAGACTTAACGATGATGTCCAGAGAGAAACGGGGTTAACTTAAGAGGAAAACCTCAAACTATCGGGTGTCCATAGCTTCTTTAAACGCTTGGACGTTTGGCTGCTCGATCAGTTCAGACGGTAGCCGAATACGGTTATTCACTACCCTATTTCTAAAGAAATGTGCTCGCGGGTTCTGTATAGAACGCTGTTTAATAAAATTGTGCTGATGACAACGCGTTACTTGGTGGGGAGCCTCAGTGAAGAGGGACCCCGGATCTAAACCCAGCAAATTTCTCCTAATCCTAAATAATTTGATGAGGCCTCCGCGCATTTCCCTCTTTTCCAGTGAAAAAAGACAAGAGGCGTATGTATGTTTTTCCCCGCATACCATCAACCATTCATGTTACTAGTCGCTAGACCTTCTCCAGATACGGTGCGTCCTTTTTGTAAAAGGGCGACCAAGCCTGAACACATTGTTCTAGATGAGGCCTTACGATGGCTTTGTATATAGGTATAAACACCTCTGCTTTCCTACACGAAACTGCTGACCTTAGTCGAAACAGCTGTCGTCTAGCCATGTGTGCTGCAGCTTCACAATGAGTACTCCAACTGTAATCTGCAGTTACCATGACTCCTAGATCCCTGACACTAGTTACAGTGCCTACTTCGAATTGCCTCCAATAACCTAGGGCCTCCAATGGTTCCCTAGTTGTAGACTCTGTTGCGTTTAGTGGCAGATCCGATGTGTGGGACCACTTGACCACCTTTGAAATATCCTCTTCAAAGTCTGATCTCCCACTAGATCCAACCACGTTTACATCATCAGTGAAGATGAAGCAAGGTGAGATGGTAATTTCTGCTAGATCATTTATGAATAACAGCAAAGGAAGCGGACCTGTTAGCGACACTTGTGGCACGCCACTAGTGACATAAAGGACTTCGGACGCTTGTTCTTCTACCATAACTCAGAATATCTGATTGGTCAGGAATGCTTCTGATCATTTATATACTGTTCCTGTGCTTCCGAAGAAACGTAACTTGTGTAGAAGCAGTCTATGACTTACGGAATCGAACACCTTACTGAAATCTAGGTAACACAGCTGTACCTATCTGCTTTCGTCTACCCTCTCATGGACTTCGTCTAGGTAGCATAAGAGGTTTGTAATGCACGACCGGTTTTTCACAAAATCATTCTCGGCCAAGCTAATTTATGCATACACTAAGAAATGGGTACAGATATGAGTGTTGATTTGCTTTTCCATGCACTTGCATAAAATACTAGTTTAGATAACCGGTCTGTGGTGCTGCGGGTTAGCTCTACCACCACCTTTGTGTAACGCCACAACAACGATAGTTTTCCAGTCGCCCGGAAGCATGCCCTCCTCCAGAGACTTTTGAAACAGCATCCTTAAGGTATCTGTTAGGATTTCGGCAACAGGTTTCACAATGGAAGGGTATATGCCATTCGGAACCGCGGCCTTATTTATGTCCAACTCCACTGATATCTTTTGCATTTCCACTGTACATATGTGAATCTCCCTTATGCCCTGTGGAAGAAAGTTCGGGCACCTAGGTTCTAATTTTTGGTTTTCTATGCTATGAACACTAGCGAAATAATTGCCTAGTGCTACTGGTCGTTTGCCGCCACCGTGTTGTGTTCCAGAACGAAGGCACGTATGGAGTCATTCAAGGTGTACTTCGATTGAACGTAGGGGAAAAACCTTTGAGGATTCTGTTTACCGTTTTAAGTTCAGTTTATTTCTCTTTTTTAATCTTATGAGGCTAATTGCTCTCTTCATTACTTCCACTTTCATATGATAGGTTTTTACAGTTTGTTTTAATATGCACAACAGGTAACACCACAATACAAATTATCTCCGTAACTGCGCACGTGTTCTCCAAGTGTTACTGAAGCATTACGCGTGCATAAGCAGTTATCGTCAAGCGGTCCGCTAACTGTCGCAGCCATCTATTCCAGCCGTACCGCACACTGTCAACCGGAGCCACACACCTGAAGAACAGGACCAATCAACCAGCCAGCCAATCTTTCTGGGAGTCCGTTTCATGTACCGTTTATTTCGTTAATATTCGTATATGAAGTATCTTTTCGTGTTTTCATTGCACGTTCACGTGTGTTTCGGTTACTTGGGATCGATTTTCGTTATCGGGTTGAATACGTTCGTTTGAGTTCGAAAGTTGTCGATAGCGCGTGCGAATTTGTTCATTCCAGTTGAGGAGTGATCGTTATTGCAAAGTTCAAGCCCGTTTGTGCTAGCTCACGGCGAAGGTGTAATTTGATACGCGTATTGAACTTACGAGCTCAAGCGCACGCAATTGGGGTGATAAAGGCATTAAGGGAAGCACTGCATACACCGTGGACGATCTAATAATCCCAAGAGCTCAGGTACCGGCTAAGAAAAAAACGGCTCGATTAACCCACATTAAGGGTATAGAAAAGGAGCATCTGACTAACCCTAGGATTTAATTGATCATTCGTTGTGATGTCCCCCAAGCTCATTGGGTGATTAATGGTCGATATGATGGGCCACACGAGCTCTTTGCGATCGAAACTGCGTTCGGACGGTTGATTATATGACCGTCTATGAGCATAACAGCCTGCAAATAAATGTTTACAGTTACTCGAGCGAGTAAAACTAGCATCATTTTGGACGATGTATACAACAAGGAGTTTAAAGATCTGCACAGGATGGTCATAAATTACTCCGAGGAGGATCGTCGAGCGGTACAAATAACAGAGAAATCGATAAACCATGACGGGAAACGATTTAGCATCAGATTAACGTGGAACACCAAACCAGAGACCCTGCCGAACAACTACGAGCTAGTGATTCGGAGGTTAGAATGCTCAAAACGCAGGTTTATGCGAGAACCAAATTTGTTTAATAGGTAGAATAGTTTATTGAACGACCACTTTCGAAAGGGCTATTTAGACCGCATACCTGATCATCAATTGGAAGTCGCGTACAGACCTAGGTGATGAAGTAGCCAATCACGTCCCGTTCTCAATGTACATTTCCTCCTGTGCATCTCATTGTTTATCACACCAAGGCCACTTCTTCGGTCAGCACTTGTTTGCTTTTACTTTCCGCACGCTTGCTCACGCCTCTGCATCTTTCTCTTGCTCTGCAGGTCTTTATAATACACGTCGTCCTCCGTTTCGTGAATTGCCTCGTTCTCTCCTCGTACAAACGTACGTTTGCGACTTATACGTATTAGCCCGGGGTACCGATAACCTAATTATCACAAATTGGTGAGCCTTCATTTTATTTTGTTTACGTTGCAGAACTGTTTTTTTTGGAGGAATTGTACTTTCTCTAGGTCACGTTTGTGCCAAATTTCCCGCGTATTTATTTTAATGGAAACACTCAAGTTGCAATTTTAGATTATATTCACCCAGTTTGCGGTTTTATCATCATTTACTATTGCGCTTTTTTCCATTTTCGTTTTTCCAACGTAGTTGGTATCTTAGGTTCTATTCCGTAATAGTTTTGTAGCCCGTTCGAAAATCGCATATTATGTATTTGCGCTTAAGTATGATTAGCCCCGATCATAAGCACCCCATAGACGGTGATGCATTCTGGGACCAAATCAGGGCTCCTGAGTTCATGCCGGAGGATCCAGAAGCATTCCTCTCACTTCCGGAATCGCGATTCCATGAAGCTCGCATCACCGGGCAACTGTCCCGTTATTATAAGCTGTTATCCGCGATCCCGCGCGACATGCTTATCAACTTCAGGGATGTGTACATGAATATCCCTGCGCACAACCCGTACGACGTGCTCAAAGAGGCACTTCTTCCTCGTATGGCATTTTCCGAAGAGAAGCGCATCCAGCTCCTCCTGTCAGGGATCTAATTGGGAAACCTCAAACCGTCCCAGTTGTTGAGTCAAATGTGTGCGTTAGTCGGCAACACCACACTCGACGACTCCGTACTACGCCAGATTAGGCTTCAACGGCTTCCGAAATACGTACAGAGTATTCTGA
>UZAN01053567.1:3712-16397 GCA_900618425.1 Echinostoma caproni
CCGCAGCCCCGACGGTAGGTCGTTTATGAAGATGAGGCAGAGTAATGGGCCCAGTATAGATCGCTGGGGTACGCCACTGATTACATCTGCTGGATCTGTAGTGCACGTGCCAACTCTGCCAGTTCGGGTCATCCTGGGTCTCACGTGGTAGGCGATATATCCCCTTGTACACTTCCAGGAGTGTCCTGGCCTTTTCCCGATCTGTCAGTGCCAGTTGGCCATCCAGACCTTCTAGCGCAGCCACAGTTTCCCTCGTTATCTTTTTAGATTGTACGTAGGCATAGAATCCCTTTGGATTCGCCTTTGCTGAACTGGCCAACCAACGCTCGAAACGGAACTTCTCTTGTCTTTGAACAGCTTGGGCTTTATTACGGGTCTGTTCATAGCTGTCATATGCCTGGCTAGTGCGATACGTGACGTACGCTGACTATCTTTTCCTCCGGGTTTCTACTGCCCTCTTCACTCTTGGCCGACACCACGGAGGCTGCCGCTGTTCTCTGAATGGCCTAACCGGTACGAACTCCGCTGTTAGCCTCAGCAGTACGTTTTTGACTGTATCCCATCTTTCCTCTAAGGTATGCTCAGGATGGTTGGGCACCTAGGTCATTGTTGCCGCAACCCTTTTCATTTCTTCTATCCGTAGCTTGCCATAACACCTAATGGAGGCTACTGGGGATAATACGTTGTGTATGGAAAGTAAAGCCTTCATCAATATATGATCACTTATACCCAGAGGTACCCAGAGGTACCAGCTTCGAAGCTGGTTCGGTGGAACACAACCTAATTTGGTACATACTTTTATAAGTATTGCGACCCATCTTTGTGTAACTCATTCATCTGTTTGCCCTTTCATCCGACTCGATTGGCTCAACTCCGTGGCACATGCTAACCAGGTAGCTGTGACCACTTTATCAACTGATGTTCTACCATTACGCGTATCCACCTCTATTTGGATCTGTAGAACTAAACATATTTTGAAAACATCCTTTCACCAGTGTTATGACCTAGGCTCCCTGCTTCATTAGAATTTGTCGATTGTTTCTTACTATTTCTTTCCCTAATCCCTTCTCAGCTGGGCTGCAACCCAGACTGCCGATGTACGCCTTTCTATTCCAGATCCAGTTGGTTTGGGCCTGACGAAGGCTTGGGGTCCTAACCCACAATGGACAATTTGGCACGAGCAATGGTTGTTGGGCGAGGCTGTATCCACCGCTTTGACTATATTCGTCCGCATTCCGGACCAGGTAGAGGAACGCACCCCCTACATCATCTACAAGGTGTTTTAAGGTTAGATGCCCAGCGTCTAGTCAGTCCCACATCAAAGCGACCAACGCCTAAATAACGTAAATAACCCAAATCAATCCACTGCTGATCGTAGCCCCTGAGACCATCGAATGAGACCCTTCAGAACTCATCTGTTTCACAACGTGAAGTGCATGTATATTCCATGACAGTTTCACTCTGTTCTGCTTCAACCTATCCGCTCTTGTGCCGGTTTCAGTCCAACGATCTGCATGCCGCCTCTTGTTATTTTACTCACTGTTTGTCGTGTTTCCAATCATCCAACCATTCATCCGGTATAACAATTCTTGTTTTTCGTCCTACTTCCACCGACTAGCTCTCTTAGAGCATTCCACCATCCTCAACTTTTTTTTATCTGATACCTTGTTCACTCTGTGCTCCATTTGTAATTATGTTCACTGCGACCTTCAATCTTTTTCCCTTTTGGGCTTCTCCTGTACGGAAGATTATGTTGTACATTTGATCATGCCTATGCATGCCTCACGGGGCTCCGTGAAATATACACTTATTATTCTTATTATTAATTCACTAATATACTTTTGGCACTTCGTGATCAATAGATCTAGTATTGAGTGTAATTGACCCCCTCGGTGTCTCGTAGGCATCGTAACATGTTGAACCAGTCCGTGTAGTTGCACCCATTGTACGAATGCTTCATTCGTGGGTCTTCTGGGCACGCTACCAACCTCCCAGTTCATGGCTAAAAAGGTAAAGTCACGCAGAATAACGAACTCCTTAGTTCTAGCGAGCACTGTTTGCAGTACTCTTAATAGGTTGTCATTCTCCTATCCACTGGCGAGGAGGTTCGGTAGACACATACAATACACACCATTTTTTGTCATAATTTACGAAACAGGACGTTACCTGGATGTTGTTAGAATCCATTTTAAACGGAGCCTCCCAACTTCCATGATTTTGATGTACTAGGATGGCAGCCCCGCCCCCTAATCTTCCATCCGTCCTGTTCTGACTGTAGGTTATGTAGCTCGCGATATGTGCAGCTACATTATTAGGGCTCCACCAGGTTTCGATGATGCCAGCTACTGCACAACCTATTACTCTGGTGGCCAATTCTCCCCATTTTCCTTGGACGCTGCAAGCATGTGTGTACCAAATCTGTGATTCACTCGCTTGCATTTCATGTCCCACTACGACTGGCTTTTCAATTGTGCCCTCGGACGTAGGGTCCGAGGGAGTGAATGGTTTTTCGATCCGGGTATGGCATCTACAACGGTATGCTCGAGGTTCCACGAGGTACCCTTGGTCGAATACTTAACATCCTTGCAGGTGAGTCCAAAGTCTGGCCTGCTGCCTTCTGGCCTTGACACTGGCTTCTGGTCTATATTACGGATCTGTTTTGGACTGCCTACCACGGTTGCCCAGCTCCTGCTTTTTGGAGTACCAACCGAGTCTTTATTCACAAGTTGATCGCAGATCCCCTGCTTGTGTGGCCCGTTTCCTTAACCCACAGTTCCGCTAGAGATGCTGCGTGATTCGGCTTCCTTCGCGCCGTTACTGCTGGGTTTATGGGCATTCGGAGCGTTTTTTTTTTTTTATTTCTTTCGGCTTCGATGCTCCTGGCGGTACCTTCGGAGCAAACCTGCCTAGAGGAACCATCGCCTGCTTCTTCAAGGGTCGGTGTTCCGTTACTTTCTCAACCTTTGATATTTTTACCTCAAGTCGTTTGCCCCCCCCCATTGTAACCTTCTTATTGGAGCCGACGTTTGATATCATACGCGACTCTAGGTGCGGCGGGCCATCTGACGTGACGCTGATTCGGCCGTCGGTTTGTATTTTGATCGTACCCGCTCTAGATAACAGTTGATTCCTCCAATACATGTTAGGGAACATTATCATTATTGGCCTCCGCAGGCCTTGTTGCGCAGCTCGCCAATTATCCACGCGGTGGAACTTGACGACAGGGACTGTCGCGGGCAATCCGGTCATTCTAATTATATCCCTTGCGTAGCTACTACCCCCTCTTGCCTGATTTCACGGTTTCTGACTGGTTGGCGGCAGTTGTGCAGCAGCAGGCGTCTGTTATCTAGCCCCTGGAGTTTGACACTCTTGATCTATGCCTCCAATTGCCGAACTCTTTCCTTCAGTGTTGCCAGCTCTACTGTAAGCGTATCGTCAACTACCTTCCTGCTGGGCCTGTTCGTTGCTTTAGCTACGCGGGCCTCTTTGTTGCGACTTCCACCTTTTCCCACACTGTTCCTTGCATTATTGGCCACAGCGTCGTTACTTTGAAGTCCATTTACGGGGGAGTTTCTTCTCGCTTCTGGTCTATCCGTTGAAGAACAGTTCGGACGATCCCGGAGGATTCGTGAGCATTCATCTGCGAGCGCAGTGCAATGCCGACAGATCCATCTGAGAGATTTGTGTATAATATGCAGTTGAAAATCTTTTTTGCTCAGTCCAGAGCAAGCTTGATGATACCAACAGCGACATCTGTCGTGGAGTATACCTTCAACCACGGACTCAGCACATAAGCTGGCCCCACATAACGCTGTACTACCATGGCGTGTCATTTTTTACGTCGATGATGTTTTTTATGAGCATCAGACTAGTCCAAAGTAATTAGAAATGCCAATCTAGGAACTATTATGGTCTAATGGTATGCTGAGGCTTTCAAATGGGAGTGAAAAATGAGTAAAACAGTATTATGAGCAACGATACACTGATATAGCACCACTGACTAGCTAACACAACAATAAAAGCGCAAATTACTCTGAAATTTTCTATAGGAGCTTCAATAATTCCTAGAAATCCACAGAAATTTACCCACGACAAAATTTAACCGCGCGGCGTCAAGGTCAAGGTCAGTTTACACATGACAGGAAATGGTCACGGCCAATCAAGCGTCCAGAATTTTTTCGGTTGTGTGCACAGATCCGGCACGCACCAATGTATTGATAAATTTGTCAGTTCTTCTGCTAAAACAGATAGGAAAGGAGAACTCACCTGCTCGGCAAGAGACGTTAAGGTACTTGAGCGTTCAACAGGTGCCCTAACGGGAGAGCTAAATCACTACTCAACCCAGAAACTACTTCGTCCCATCTTTGGTCTATGGCTAGTTTAAGATTTGAATCGAAGGTAGTTCTATTAGCTGTTCTGGCAGTCGGTTACATAGGTTTACTACCCGATTACAGAAGAAGTGTGACCTTGCTACTATCATGGATCGAGATTTTCTTAGTTTCTCACAGTAACATCTTGTTATCAAAGCGAGGTCTTCCCGAGACAGGTTCTCCGAGCCTATGCCTGATAAACCCTTCATTATTTGAAGGTTTCGATGAGGTCATCTTGGAGTCTTCTTCTATCTGTAGGAAAGAACCCCAGGTTATGAAGTCTCTGATCATACCACTTCCCTCTTTGACCTTCAGCTATTCTCGCTGTGGGCCTCTGAACTTCCTCTAAGCCGGTCGCATCCCTTTTGCAGATGGGCGACCATGTCTGCACGCAGTACTGGAGATGAGGTCTGAATAAAGCCTTGTACAGGGGCACGAACACCTCCGGTTTTCTGCAAGACAGTGCTGAACTCAGTTTGAAGCGTTCTCAGCGAGCATTTTTTGCGGCTGCTGTGCACTGCTTGGCCCAACGGAAATCGGAAATCACGATGCTACCTAGATCCTTAGCCCTACTTACTGATTCTATCGTAAACAACCACTGGCCCTGTATCATCGTTAAGCCGTCGCCGGTCCTCGATAGCAACTGGCTTCTACAAACATTCAGCGGCAAAGCTCATTTATGCGCCCAGCTGACGACAGCAGCTGTCTCTTTTGAGGTCCTCTCTTCCTTTTGATTAAACCACCTTCACATCGTCGGTGGAGATAAAGGTTAGCGATTTCAACAGCATAGCAAGGTCATGTACGAATTGTTTGGACAACAATGGACCGAGCACGGAGCCCGGGGTAAATCAGTTATGATGTGTACTTTACGGGAGCAATTATCACCCGCTTTGATGTAGAAGATCCTGTCGGTGGTCAGGTCCCTCAGGCATTAGTGGATTTGTCCCCTTATACCAAACGCATCTATTTTGATTAATAGCAGGCGTTGGTTGACCGCATCAAACGGCTTGCTAAAGTCAAGATAACATACATCTGCGCTGTGCCCCTCGTCTAATCTCCTCGTAACTTCATGCAAGAAGCACAATAGATTAGTCAAACACGAGCTACTATTGAGAAACCCATGCTGAGTTGGACACAGTATGCTGCGTTAGGTGCTGGCATACATGGGTGTGAATAATGTTTTCTAGCACCTTACACAAACTACTATTTAGACTGACTGACCTATAGTTACCTAACTCTGCTCGTGCTCCCCTTATGTATAGCCACCACTGCTGTTACTTTCCAGTCCCTCGGTAGAATGCCCTGATCTAGTGAAGCTTTGGATAACTTATACACCGGTCCTGCGAGGATGTCTGTTATGGGCTTGACGATAGCTGGATGAATCTCGTCCGGTCCAGCCACCTTATGGACGTCTAGACCCTGATAATGCTGGCGCACTATCTCTCCCGATGGCTGAATCTCCTCAATTTCTGGCTGTGAGGACTATAGCTCCAGAATTCTTGGCATACCATGATCTTTTCGGTGCACACTGTCAAAATAGCAGCCAAAGGCATCTACCTTACACTGGTTGTCCATAACGACCGCTGGATCAACCGTAATTTATGGCCCTCTCTCTCAGTGCTCCCTTGGACTGAACATAGCTATCGTGTTTCTTCGGCTTGATTTTGGCACATGGGTCCAGCCAATGCTCAGGTTACATTTTTGGATTAGAGTATTAGCCTAACCACCTAATTTATATAGTTTCTAAAACCAATCCACGCTTGTTGATATCTGATAATGGCCACGGCCAATCGAGCATCCAGATTCCTTCCGGAAGTATGCTCACAAAGTGTGCACCCACCACTGCAAATTGCCTTCAGTACGGCGTCCTTGCTGAAAAGGAAAGGAAAAAGCTCGTCTCCTTCCACCTCATTGGCGAACAAGGGACATGGATCATGAAAGCGTTCCATAGTACAGTAAAAATCCTATTCTATAAAGAGCTCTAGCCACCGCTCATCCAGAGCAAGCTTAAACGCAGTCACGTTTCTTAAATCTATTAATTCCTTTGGCAATCGGTTCCAATTGTTCACTACTCTAGTACTGAAGAAGCTGGATCTAACAACCAGATTGCACCACTGCTTATTTAGTTTGTACCCTTTCCCTCTAGTTCCTTACTGGATAGCCTCCTGGAACAACCTCTCTTTCATTACTCCCGAGAGTTCATTCACAATCTTTAAGGTCGCCAGTAAGTCTCTCCTTAGTTTTCTCCTTTCTAGCGAGAAAAGTCCCAAGTCCTTTAACCTGTCTTGGTATGACTTACCCTTTTGATCTTCAATCATTCAGGTCAGGTCAAGTCAGGTCAGGTCGGGTCAAAGAACTTGCGGCTGATGCCAATTTGAGTAAGCAGTGTAAAGACGCGTCTAGGCCTGCGATCGCGAAGCGAAAATCAGAAGCCCGAGGCAAACCGAGCAGGGAGTGTCTCGAGAGACCTAGAACGTTGGAACCAACTAGAGGAACCTAAAGAACTTACTCTCAGGTCGCCTCAAGCCAAGAAAAGAGTAAACCGCAGGGAGAGAGTTCTTGGAAAGCAGTTTTGCCTAGGACCTGGAAGGCAGTAGCGGTATCCACACCGTTACATGAGCCGCTACCTGTGGTCAACTCCAAGATACGTCAGGGTGCGAACTAACTAAGCCACACTGCGGGTTCAAACCTGGCGCGGATAGAAATATTCCCTCACATGGGAATAGAAATAGGTTAGGAGAAGAGCTTCAGGAGCTGAGGAAGCAAGTGAATACCCTCCTCGTAGTAGGTATCCCCAAGGTTGAAATTCATAGAAAGCTCCTTATACTTGACAATAAAGAGCCAAATATAAGGGAATGAAAGGCCCGTAGGGAAATTGTCAGGCGTTGGGTCCATGAAATACTTAGGTTAGCCGGAGCTCCATCAAACATAGTAATTAGGAGAGTGCACCGGGGTTGTAAGGTGGAAAACACCACCCCCGGAAGCAGGCATCAGCTAGACCCATGCTAGTGGAGTTTGCCAGACCTCTGGATAGGGATACGCTTCTGTCCCGAGTAGACGTAGTATGGAGTGCCACTAAAGGGCAATACAAAATAGTCTTTGATGAACCCTTAGTCAGGGAAATGAATAGAAGAGCTTCAACTTAAATGACCGACAGAGAACAATTTGGAGCTAAGCTAAAGCAACTGCCCAGGGTACCACGGGGCTTAGCAAACACAAATGTGTCAGTAATTGAGGACATCGTGGAGCGGCTCACGTTAGTAAATGAGACTCAAATGGAATCAAATAATAACGCATCCGGCCAGCCAATATTGTCATGGGGACCAGTATACGTTTCCAAGCTCTCTGAGCTAAAGGGACCGGTGGTTGCAGTAGTAGCTGGCACCATGGATCAGCCGAAAAACTGGCTGCCTGCTCGGGTGTTGCGCGCGAAGAGAAAATCCGAGTGAACAAATATCACTCGTTAGGGGACAGGAAAGCATTGGTACTATTGCTAGCCAATGCATGCAGTATTAGGAATAAGTGAGCAGAGCTGGCCACAGACGCTATTGGAACAAAAGCTGATGTGATTGTCTTATCTGAAACTTGGATAACGCAGGAAGACCACATACTCGAACCAGTCTTGAGCCAGTTCACAGTCCACAGACAGGACAGGAAACGGTGTACACTGAGGGGGGTTGAGTAGTTATCCTAGTCAGCCAAAATGTACTCCATCATGAAGACAAAATACCACAGTGCACCCGAAATGTTCGGGTGTGCGCAATCTCGTTGGTTCTATCTTCCGGGAGGTTTGGCATAACAGGAGTCTACAGAAGCTCAGAATGCACGCCCGAGGAGGACCAGGCACTCCTAGGCGCCCTAGATAGCTTACACAGACACTCACAAGAAGTTTGTTTATGGGGAGATTTCGATTTCCCAAAAATCGATTGGGAGTTTGAGTGGGCACCAACCGG
Source organism: Echinostoma caproni (assembly GCA_900618425.1). NCBI lineage: Eukaryota > Metazoa > Platyhelminthes > Trematoda > Plagiorchiida > Echinostomatidae > Echinostoma > Echinostoma caproni. The sequence continues at coordinate 12,036 of UZAN01053567.1, forward strand.
AGAGTGCATTCTTAGAATGAATGCACTCGAGAGCCCTACAGTAACATATACAGGAGTGCACTAGGTACAGAGATGGAGATGGGCCATCTCTACTTGACCTAATAATTACGACGAGGGAGAGGGATGTGACAAACATTACCATCCATCCACCGCTGGGTAAAAGCGACCACGTCGTTGTCACCACAGCAATAAGTATAATGCATCGTAGAAGTAATGTAAGGATGTCCAAGAACTACTGGACGATAGATGTGACAAAGCTGAAGGCTTGAAATGCGGAGCTAGTGTGGGCCCCTATCCGCGAAAACGACTTTGTGGACCAGAATTGGGGCCGCATAAAGGCAAATATTGGGCTTCTGCAGGATGAATTCNTGAATTCGCTCCCCTAAAACCCAGGGGGAGCTCAGCGATTAGGAGAGCGATACAGCATAGAAATAGGAGCTGGAACACCCATAGGTCAACGGGTAGCCGCAGATCCTGGGCGCAGTACACCAGGGATAGAAACAAAGCAGCTGCAGTTCATTGGTTCTCAAAAAACAATACGAGCTCAAGCTGGCAAGTTTTTCCAAATACCAGCCAAAGAGGTACTATCGTTATGTCCATTATAAGGTAGGTCTCAGTGCCAAGGTAGGGCCTCTGATATTGAAGGATGGGGAAGTAGTAACCCATGAGATGGATATAGCAGCGCAATTTAAGGAATACTTCAAATGCGAACATAGGATAGATCTACTCGTCACTACACAACCTGACCTCCGCACCGCTGGACCGGGTATCCCCGAATTACACGTGGGGCTGGAACAGGTGCGTCGGACTCCTGGTAAACTAAACGCCCTTAAATCCACCGGACCCGATGGCATCCACCCAGCCTTAGTTAGGCACATAGCTGAGGTTCTAGGGGGACAACTCTGCCTCCGGTACAACAGAACTCTAAAGCAGGGCGGGATACTACAGGACTGGAAAACGGCAACTGTGGTCGCCATACACAAGGGAAGACCGAGACAAAAGGTGGGAAAATATCGTCCAGTCAGTCTCACAAACATCTTGTGCAAAGCGCTAGAGCGAATTATCAGAACCCACTTATGCAAATACCTCACTCAGCACCGATTGGTGATTGTGTGAAGGGAAAATCCTGTCTGAGCAATCTCTTGCACATTTTAGATGAAGTCACACCGAGAGCAGATGAGGGTAAGAAGTGGAAGTATGCTATCTGGACTTTAGCAAAGCATTTGACTAAGTATGTCATAGCTTGCTGTTGGCCATGATAGATGCTCTAGGGATAAGGGATAACATCCACAAGTGACTAATAGCTTTCCTGACAGATCGGATCTTCCAGGTTCGGGCCGGACAAGCGAAATCGCCAGTGGAAACTGTTGCTAGTGGTGTTCCTCAAGGACCAGTTCTAGGTCCACTCCTTTTCTTGCTCTACAGCAATGATCTGCCTGAGTGCCTTGGCTCGCCTAGGTATGTATTTGCGAACGACTTCAAGGCGGTAGGATCAAATGGGAGAGCGGAACTAGGAAGGGATATAGGCGAAGGGCCCAAGTGGCTTTCACTAGAAACGACACAGAAAGCTAGAGGTTCAGGAATTATAGTGACAGCAGACTACAAATGGGCAGAATAGTGTGCCACAGCGGTTCATTGTGATTGTAGGGAGCTTTTAAGATTGAGGTCGGCACTAACACTTAGGAAACTGGAGGTATTCGTACTTCTATACAAGGCCATTGTTCGACCGCATTTAGAGTAATGTATACTAGCCCGTGCTCCAGTGATTAGCCACAAGGATAATCAAAGGACAGCGAGAGAAGTCATATAAGCAGAGACTAGAATCTTCGCCTTGGAAAAAAGAAGACTCCGAGATGACTTGATAGAAACATTCAAAATTTTGAATAGTTTATCAGAGACGGATCAAGCAGTGTTTTTCGAGAGGATGCCAAGCAATACTAAGGGGTACATATACAAGCTGAGGGAAGTGCGCACAAGACTACCAGTTCATTCAAACTTCTCCAGCAACAGGGTGGTAAGCTCATGGAATAAGTTACCACAGGAGCTAGTGGGGCTGGGGAGCGTAAATGCTCTCAAGAAGGTGCTCGATAAGCGTTGGCTGAACTTATTGCCGAAGTAGACGCATAGGTTTAGGTCTGGAAGAATGTGTAGGCTTTCTCATTTACTAACCATCCCAAAAGGGGAACGCTTCCAAATGTGAGGTCTCTTGTCTGAACGAGGGGAGAAGATATTCTTTTTTCTCTTCTCTTCCCTTGCACAGGCAGAGACGACTGGGACGAGAAGAAAACGTACTACAATATAGAACACCCGCAGTGGTAGGGACCAAAACGTGGCTTACTACCGAGGGAACTCTGGACGCCGATTGGCCGTGGCCATCTCCTTTCCTGTGCAAACTGACTGACTGACTGAGGCGGTCGGCCGATTAATGTGCAAGAAGAGATGGAAACAGGTACAAGAACGGATAGGATTAAACAGAACATAGTGGAAGCATCAGTCAAAGTATATTTATGTATATGTCAAAGTACATATATTCACAATACGGTGTGACACAGTTGACTTCAGTTGACTTTCGATGGCTCCGGGGACTTTGATCACTAATGGATGATTTGGATTATTGACGTTATTTAGGCGTTAGTCGTTTTGATGTAGGACTGACTACACGCTAGACACCCAACCTTAAAACACCTTGTAGGTGAGCCAGGGGGTGCGTTCCTCAACCTGGTCTGGAATGCGGAGGCATGTAGTCAAAGCGGTGGATACAGACGCGCCCAACAATCATTGTCCGCGCCGAATCGTTCATTGCGGATGTAGAACCCAACCCTTCAATTAACAAAAGCCAAAGGAATCTGCATTTAAAGAACAAAACTCGGCAGTCTTGGGTGATAACTAGCTAAGAAGGGGCAGAAACACAGCAAGAGGCAAACTAAAAATTCTTATAGAAGTGGGAAATTGGTAGCTGTAGTCTGAGAAGACATTCACCATGGGTTGTCAATTGCAACTTTGGAGTTTGAAACTGAAAAAGTGTACTGGAGATGAGGGTACATTTAGCCATACGGAACACATGTAATTAAGTGTCAGTGAGAGTTCAGTGATGAGGTGGCGAGTGACAACCATTTTTGCAGGGATTCACCGAAACGAGGTCGATTCTACTTCTCCAGCTATGAGACGCTCGAAGCGTACTGTATACTGAGCGGGATAAGATGAAATGTGAACACAACTGCCGCATTAGTATAGGTCACAGGTACAGAGGATTATATATGTCCCCAAGAAGTGAAATTCTAATCAAGGCTATTATTTCGGTGCTGTAGAAAAAGAGGAAAGTCAACGGGAGTTGTCGATTCAAATTCTGTAAATCATCGGCTTAATACGTGAACTAGAGGTATGGGAAGTTGTGGCTACACAGAAGCAGGTAACCAAAAAAAAACCAGAATTCAAAGACGAGTAACCTCTGATGAGCTTTATATTCCACTGATAGAATAGTGCGATGTGGGTTATCAAGCTAGATAACTGATTGACTATACTCAAACAAGTCTTCACCAATAACCTTCTATTCCATTGATAAAGTTTTGAGGTTTTATTAGTGTATCGAGATAGGATGGAGACGCAAATTTGCACATTGCATTCTGGTTTGCGTGTGTCACGGATTAGTGAAAACAGACGGAACATGATTATTTATGATGAGGGAGAATGAGAGTTGGTGAGTTCTGTAGTATTGAATGTGTTCTACATGAATGGATATTTGTCTTCCATTTTTTGTAAGATCCTGTGCATCTGGATACACATCTACGGTGAAAACCTTCGCATTTGTTTTTGCTGAGCTCAAGTTGGGTATTAGTGGAAAGGTGACTGCTCTCCTTTGTAGGTGGATGCCCGTGGAGTTCTGTCGGTCACAAAGTTATTTTGAACTACATTAAGGTTGGGATCAGTCATCGAGTGCCAGGTTTCTTTTGTCGCTACAGCATTAGCCTTATGACTCTCCGCTGTCTTCAGAAACTGGATTCGCCTGTTTGTGACACCGCAGGTTTTTCTTTACAGCAGTGTCNTCCTCTCTTGTCATTTCTATATTTTGAATTTCTCCTCGGGTGTAGGATTCGAGGAAAGCCCACAATTTTGGGGACTCTATATCAACTTCCTTGCGTATAGTTGCACATCAGAAGCCAGGTGTGTTGCAGAATACAGAAAAATATTTAGTGTAAAAAATGTAAGTACTCGGTGTACTCCTCCTGTCTCAGGTTACCCAATGGTACCCCGTTGAGCGAAATACATGCAATCAAAGTGTAATACTCATAAGTAGGATAACCAAAATTGTAATAATAATAATAATAATAATAATGGTATATTTCACGAAGCCCGTCAAGCATG